>CAJQZJ010033015.1:8711132-8741363 GCA_907164525.1 Lophiomys imhausi | reverse complement strand
CGGGGGCGCCGGCCCGGAGGTCCGGCCCTGGCGGTCCCTGCCCTGAGCCAGCGGCGCCGGGACGCGGGCTCACCCTGGGCCGAGCGTCGGGCCGGCGTGACGTGCGCGCGGCGCGGTGACGTGGGCGGCGGCGGGCCCGCTCCGCGCAGCGCGCCTGCGCGCCTTTTCGCGCCTTCGGCGCCCTTCTCCTCCTCCTCCTCCTCCAGCCGCTCATCTCCCGCGCCTCTCGCGGGTGCTACCCGCCCTGGGATAGGGGAGGGGCCTGTGTGCGCTTGCGCGTGTGGCGGGACTGGGCTGGAGACCGCGCGCCTGCATATGCGCAGCGCATGGAGAGAGGCCACGTGTGTGCGCGCCTCTGTGTGTGTACACCAAGGGCCAACGGTATGCATATCTGTGTGCATGCGCAGGGAGTGGAGGGCCACGTGTCTGCCGCCTCTGTGTGTGTGTGCCACGCGCGCCAACAGTGACAAATCTGTGGTGTGTGCTATATCTGCGTGTACAAGTAGGAGAAGGCCACGTGTGTGCACACCTGCGTATACGCTGATAGTCTGGCTGTATACATGTGTCTATGCATGGAATATGAGTCGCATGTGCACGCCTAAACATATATATAGAAAAGAACCCTCGGTGCATACAAATACATAGACCTATGTTTAATGTCTGCAATCTGAAAAGAACAGGTGTGAGTGTACGAATGGAGGGGCCAGCTTTGTGCACACAAGGGAAAAGGTCAGTTCTGAGAGTGCTTTGAAGTGCCTGTATGTGCACCACAGGGAGAGGAGTCTTGTACACTTACAAAGAACAAAGTTAAGACTGTCAAGATGCATACTGGACAATACAGACATGAAGCCCCCCAACCACCCACACCCCCTTTCACTTCAGAATCCATCTGCTTCATCCCAGGAGGGGTCAATAGACCCTGAAGACTCAGTTAATCTTGGAGATGACTACTTTAGAACTAAAGCTGGAGGGCCTGGGACTGGAATAGGCTGGGCCCCCCAAATCAGTCCAGATGGTTCAGATTAAATGACCCAACTTTTCCTAGGAATATGAGACTAAAGACCAGAGTGTTGTTAAGTACTATGGGAGAACGATTAATGAGAGTGACCGAACGTTATGCTGGGGGAAAGGTCATTTTGACTCTCACCAACAAATCCGTCTCTGTGCCTAGCTGCCTTGTTTGAAGGACTCAGCCAAACAGCCTTTCCTTAGCACTGGCCTGGACTGTCCTCACGGCTGCCATCCTGTTTTGAACACTCCTCAGATGCCTCGAGGAAGCCACATTACAAACACAGCTGCTTGTTGCTAAAGCAGAACAGCGGCTCCAGAAGGCCGTATCCGAGAAGGCATGGCTGTTTCAAGTAGCTTGCACCAGACTTTTTGCCGTCGCAAGCCCTGGTAAGCTCTAGTAACCATTTTCACCCAGGAAAAATGTGTTTTGTTTTGTTTTGTTTTCCCCCTACAGGGGTCTGGAGAGTATGGGGGGGGGGGGGGGGAACATTCCTCTAGTGGCCCAGCGGGACCGTAATTGGTGCAAACACCCTCATCACACCCCATTTCTGACTATATAGACAAGCTGTTTGGCTAACTTTTTCAGTAAGTTGTGAGTCTTTTGTCCAATAAAAGTTTCTCTCAAATGATCTTACACTTTTTTTTTTTTTTACAAACTAGACTGGTACTATGGCAGAAACGTGGGCAGAGACGTGGCAGCAACAAGGGGTACTCTGAAGAGTTCCAGGGGGTGAATTGGGCAGGGACAACAGCATACAGAGGTGGTGGAGACAAGAGACAGCCAAAATAGGAAGAAGTTGAGAGAAGATGAAGAGCCGGGCTGAAGAAGATTAAGAGGCAGAGAAGAGAAACTGGGTACCAATCACCGGAAGAGCTCCAGGGAGCAGCTGGCGAGCCTTACGGGGTAACGGTCTTACTGTGGGATTGGAAGCTGCAACAACGGTCATATAGGTTCCCATATAGCAACCTGACATCCATGCAGAGCCACAGCACCAGCAGACACTGCCCACTGCTGCCGACAGAAGCTAAGGATTACAGCAGCTGCCGAGCATTGTGGCTGCTCAGGGTTAAAGCACAGATAATGTAAGCCTCCAACTTTAGTATCTCCAGCCGTAAGTCTCTGGCTTCTAAAGCCTGGAGCAAAAGGCCCTTGGTGAATAGAGTTGTAAGCCTTTGGATCTGCCAGTCCATCCCAAAAACTTTGGGTATGTAAGGGCTGGGATTACTAGCACTGCCGAATCTTCTCCTTGCCCGATTATATGTATCTGAATAAAGCAGCATGACCCCAGCCAGCTGATTATTAATATAGAGGTCAGAGCTATACCAAGTGGTGGGCTAATTAACATCTATGAAGAGCTTTGAGGAGCACAGACCAAAGGCCTCACTCAGTAATATGCAACATATTATTACTGGACACCCCTATTTTGCATGGCTTTACAATTAACCACCTTTATGCTGACTACACCTGCTCCTACCACTTCAGCTAAGCCCCACCTTGTTAAGCTGCCAAGTGTCTAATTAACAGTGGCTCTGCGTGTCAGAATTGAAATCGTGCATGGAAGCCTTCAAGTGGCCAGGAGTCCTCCAGCTCTCTAGCTTCCCTTCCCTACCCCAGGTAACAGGAAAACAAAAATAAAACACCATCCGGCCTCTACAGTGGGAAGTGGCACCTGCCTGTCCTGTATATTTAACAAGGGTGGATTTCTTAACTACACGAGTGACTTCACATGCCAGCAGCCTTCAATATGCAGTTGTGTCAGACAGCGATTAAGCAGATTCACTGGAGGATGCAGACAGTTCTCAAAGCACTCTGGAAGCCAAATCGACGGGAATTAGAAGCCAGTGGTGAGAGTGAAGGAAAGTCAGATGTGATCAGACTGAGCGGGGGAGCCAGAGAACACATGGCATGGATGGGTAGTTTGGGGAAAGTATCTTAAGATGGATTAATTTCCTGATTTTTGCTTATAATTTGTGATAGACAGATGTTTCTTAAAAAACACTACAATAAATGGACTCCAAATAACACATACTCTGCAATACGCACACCAGTTACTGTTGTCTTCCCTGTGAAAAAATACTAGACAGAATCAACTTAGGTGAGGAAAGATTTATTTTGGCTCACGGTTTCAAAAGTTTCAATTTATGGTCATTTGTCCCCAAGCATTGTACAGAATATCATGGTGGAAGAAGAATGTAGCAGAGGAGAGCTGGGAAGCAGAGAGAGGTGGGATGGTTGTACAGCATGTCCCTCCTGCAGGGAAGGTCCTTATGACCTGAAGACTTATGACTTAAGGCCTTAAGACTCGGCACGCAGAGGCTGGAGAGATGGCTGTGCAGTTGAAAGCACTTGCTGTTCTTGCAAAGGACTGGGCTTTGGTTCCTAGCACCCACATGGCAGCTTATAACCATCTGTAATTCTAAGTCCAGATCTGGCACCCTCTCTGGCCTCTAGGCACCAGGTATACATCTGGTGCACATACATACATGCAGGCAAAACACTTATACACTTAAAAAAAAAAAACGGATCTTGGGGCTGGAGAGACGGCTCAGTGGTTGAGAGCACTGGTTGCTCTTCCATAGGACCCTGGTTCGATTCCCAGCACCCAGATGGCAGCTCACAACTATCTATAACTCCAGTTCCAAAGGATTTGATGCCTTTTTCTGGGTTCTGCAGGCACTGCATACACACATGGCACAGACATACATGCAGGCAAAACACCCATATACATGAAACAAACACACAAAACAGAATTTAAAAAAAATTTTTTAAAGAGTCTTAAAATTTTTTAGAAAGAAGTAAACAACTCCAGAGCTCCAGGAAGTCCCTGAAACTAGATGCACTAGGATCTTCCCTCCCCAAGCTTATATAAGCAGTAAGGACTGCTGAGAGACAGTCTCAGGTAAGCCCAGCTGCCTAGAAAAGACTGTGACCAACTGAGCTACCTGGAAAACACACATTTCAACCCGTTGAGATGCCCCTGCAAATTGTGCGATGAGCTCTAGGTTTCCAGTTTGCATGAGTTGTCCCTGGGGTGGGCTTTGTTGATGCAGCTGTCTCTGGGTCCTGCGGGGCTAGGGGTGTCTCTGCCATCTTCACAGGCAAGGAAGAGATGAGCCACCAGAGGCAAGAAGGCAGTTCAGCTTGACATGACCTAGTAGCCTAATCTGAGTTCGAGTTGTTTATTTTAAGAGTATCTAAACACAACAATTTGGTGAAAACTTTACTTGTGCAAGTTAACTCAATCCCACATGCACAACAAAGCATACCTAAATCTCTCTGAGGAACAAAGCAAGCGAAGTACAGATCAGACCTGACTACAAGGAAACTCTAGGGTACATGTAACACCTTCCATAAACATGGGTTCCATGGACTGACTGAGAAAAACCAGTTTACAGGAAGGGTCTGGAGGAAGTCTGCTGCAGCAAAGTCTTTGGCCAAGAAGACTGCAAAGGTCACCAGGTTTAGAGGGCATGTCCACTCCAGCCTTCTGGGTGTAAAACAGGTTTTACATTCCTCCCTGGAAGGAACAACCCTTTGTGTTTAACATTCCAGGTTCCCCTAGTGCATGCCTGTCAGCACAAAGACCTCTGTACCCTCTACAGGGTCATTTCTGCTCCTGTAAGTAACCCCTCACTCATATGCCTGTAGGTAACTCAAGTAAAACTCACTAGTTTCCCAAGTTCAACTATAGGGCTAGCTTTATTTTGCTCTGTGCTTGGTTCTCTATCTGGGATGACTAGATGGTTTTTGTTTTTTTTGGGGGGGGGGTTGTTTGTTTGTTTGGTTTGGTTTTGGTTTTTTGATTGGTTGGTTGGTTTTTTGAGACAGGGTTTCTCTGGGTAGCCCTGGCTGTCCTGGAACTCGATCTGTAGACCAGGCTGGCCTTGAACTCGCAGATATCTGCCTGCCCCTGACTCCCCAGTGCTAGGATCAAAGTCTAGCCTGAGTAGATTATTGGGCTTCAGACCCAGGCCAAGCAGCTGGGGTGCCTTTCAACCAAAGCGGACCTGACCTCCAGGTTCTCCCAGGATGGCTCAGTCCCTACCTGGCACACCCTGCCCTCTGCTGAATTTTCCAGCCCAGGGTTTAGGTCCCCGCCCCCCCCCCGCCAGAGACTCTTCATTACATAATCAGGACATTTTGGTTCCCCTGCTGCCTCCTTCTCCTCCTCCTCCTCCTTCTTCTTCGTCCTCTCTCTCTCCCTTTCCCTCCCTCCCTCTCTGTATCTCTCCCTGCATGCACATGCTCTTTCTCTCTTTTCCCCATCCCTTCTGTCCCACTTCCCATGGCAACTTCCCTGGCCCCTTACCTTGGGACCAGTGAACCTGCCCAAGAGCTGCATCCAATAAACCTGCCTTTATTTATACTAATCTGACTTGGGTTGGATCATTTCGCTGGCAGAGAATGCACCAATAACAATAATTTATCATAGTTTTTTTTCACATGTTATACAACAGGGATGCAGGAAGAAGTCAAGATAAGATTAACCCAAAGGACATATCTGTAGTGACCTTCTTGCTAGAACTAGGCCCCACTGCCTATATTTCACCTTCTCTCAATAATGCCATCATATATGACTCCACTGAGGGATTAGTCCTCTGCCTAGGCAGAGACTTAAGTCTCTGGAAATGACCTTAGACATCCCCAGAGGTGTCCTTCATTAATATCCTAGGCATTTCCTAGGCCAGACATATTGACAATCAAAAGTTACATCCTGGGGGCTGAGGAGATAGCAGAGTGGATAAAGGAAGTGCTTTGTGGATAAAGGAAGTGCTTTTGTAGAAGCAGCCTAAGATCCCCAGCATCCACATGGAAGGCCATACATGGTGGCACACGTTTGTGACCTGTGCTGGATGTGGGGAAGAGACAGGCAGCTCTCCAGAGCTCACTGGCAATCAGTGCTATTTACAGCACAAAATATAGAAAATGTTAACAGGGATCCTGTGTCTGACATTGGAGGATCTCCTCTGTGACTTAAGAACAATGCTGTTCTTACAGTCACTGTGAGGTGTGATCGGTATCAGCTTGTTGGATCCAGTGCTCTGATGATTTCTTCATTTATCAGTCTAGTTGGGGCTTTCAGTACTAAGAAGCAATGATGACTTGGGTCATTATCATAAAGCCTTTCCGTCCTGCTCTGTTTGCTCTCTTGGGAGCTGTGGTGTTTAGTGTTACATACTTATAATCCTTATGTCACCTAGGTGAATCAGCCCTGTTAGCAACTGACCCTTTTACATCATGTCTTTCATTCTCTTTTGGGACAATTTTTGACTTAAAGTCTTATCTGTCTTATAACCACTCTCTCTCTTGCTCATTATTTGTACCAATCCTTCCCCATCTGCAATGGGAGTTCTTTAGGGAATTAGTAATGGCTTCTGAAATGCAGACTCTTGAGGGGCATGCAGATCAGCCTGGCACCTGGCAGCACATAGTCCAGGGGAACCATTGAGAAGGCACTCCGAAAGTCCAGGAAACAAAATAAAGGGCTTCTCAATGCAGCCACACTTTGAAAGACTCTAACCGAAGCTTTCATCAACCAAACACTGCTCAGGTGCTGGTCACTGCTTCATTTTGAAAGACCTGAGACTTGCCAAACTTGAGGCCAAGGAGGGGCGGAGCCAAAATTGAAAGCCTCATTTTGAAGCAGCGCCCTGTGGAGGCGTGTGGCCAAGGAAGGTCTTTGAAAGGACAGCTAGAGAGCCTGAGAGCTGAGTTACCATGAGAGACCAGGAGAACCACACCTTATGTAAGCCCGAGGGGGGGGGACAAGCTGCCCTCCTGAGGGACAAAGGTGTGAAGCAATGTGCACCCTGAGGCCATGCTGATATGATAGCATGAACCCTGAGCTTTGGCATGTAAGCTGAGACCAGCTGAGAATGCAGAAGGCAGAAGCCAAGAGAAGGCAAAAGCCAAGAGGGACTGCAACAGGAGTAGAGCGTCCTAAGGTATGCTAGTGAGTGAGTGAGGCGTGAGGTGTGCACAGGTTGAGGAGACCTAGGAAGTGACAATAATGGTGGCCTGAGGAAAGCTGGAACTGGCTACTGCCATAGTGGCAGGAACAAAGCAACTGAGGTGGGCCCTTGGGCACCAATAGCACTGAGCACACTCTGAGGAGACCTCAAAAACAGGCAGGAGAGTTACTCCTGTCCTGTTAGGCTGTGGCAAGGCTTTGAAGCAAAAGACTAGGCCAAACGGTGCTGCCCTGAGGGGTTCAGTTAATTCAAACTCAAATGGCAGCCTGAAGTGTCCATGGATGTCTCAGCTTACTAAAGCCAGCTCCAAGTGTTTGAAGCAGGCTGGCAGCAGGAGCCAGTGAGCAACCCTAGGCCCTGAGCCTGAGGAGAAAGCCTCAAATCTGAGCTGAATTGAGGCAAAGGCTGCCAATGCCAGAGTCAGACTGCTTGAGGTGTGCCTGCAGATAGATGGCTGACAAGTTGTCCTAAGGACCCACGGCTTAATATCCTTTCAAAAGGGTTAGGGTAGGGTTGTTTAAGTATTGTTAGGTATAAAGTGTTAGGTATTAGGTATAGGTTTATTAGGTATCAATAAATATAGTTTGCCGGGCGGTGGTGGCGCACGCCTTTAATCCCACCACTTGGGAGGCAGAGGCAGGCAGATCTTTGCGAGTTCGAGGCCAGCCTGGTCTACAAATTGAGTCCAGGACAGCCAGGGCTATACAGAGAAACCCTGTCTCGAAAAGCCAAAAAAAAAATATATAGTTTAATAAAAGTTCATTTACATCCATCATTTCAGCCACTGTGTGGTCATAGGTCATAAGTCTTTAATAGACTCTATATACTGGGATCTGTTTTTCATCATCTTCATCCTGCCGATTTGTGTTTTAGTTGAGCTTAATCATTTACTCATGTTTTTCCCACTAACAATTCATATTTATTCTATGCATTTTTAAATTCTACTAGAAAAAGAGTAAAAGCCATGTATGGTAGCCCACATCCAAAATTCAGACATTTGGGAGTCTGAGGCAGGAGGATTGCCATAAGTTCAAGGTCAGCCTGGGCTATAAAATGACTTCTAGACTGACCTGGACTTTAGACTCAAAATAAAAAAAATGGAGTTAAAAAATCAAACCACATGGGCTGGAGAGATGGCTCAGAGGTTAAGAACACTGGCTCTTCTTCCAGAGGTCCTGAGTTCAATTCCCAGCAACCACATGGTGGCTCATAACCATCTATATTGAGATCTGGTGCCCTCTTCTGGCCTGCATGCATGCAGGCAGAACACTGTATGCATAATACATAAATAAATAAATAAATAAATAAATAAATAAATAAATAAATCAAACCACATGAGGCTGAAGAGGTGGCCCAGGACTTAAGAACACTGACTGCCCTTCCAAAAGACCTGGGTTCCATTCCCAGCACCTATATGGTGGCTCGAAACTATCTGTAACTCCAGTTCCAGGGAATTCAATATTCCTCTTCTGACCATTGTGGGCACCAAGCATGCATGTGCTACAATACATATATACATATATGTATGGACAAAACATCCATACATGGGGTTGGAGAGATGGCTTTTCATTTAGGAGCACTATCTGCTCTCCCAGAGGTTCTGAGTTCAATTCCCAGCAACCACATGGTAGCTCACAACCATCTATGCTGGGATCTGATGCCCTCTTCTGATATAGAGGTGTACATGCAGATAGAACACTCGTATACATAAAAACCTACCCATACATATAAGTTTTTAAATTAAAAAGACGCAGCCATATCGAGCAGTGATGGTACATACCTTTAAGCACTCAGGAGGCAGAGGCAAGTAGATCCCTGAGTTCGAGGCCAGCCTGCCTGGTCTACAGAGTGAATTCCAGGATAGCCAGGTCTACATGGAGAAACTTTGTCTTGAAAAAAAAACAAACAATAAAAACCAACAACAACAACAAACTACAAAGTTCCTCAGCATTTTAATTTTAATCTGGAGAATGTCCTATCATCTACATTATTTTTTTTAATAATTTATTTTTTATTTCTTCAAGTTACATCTCAATCACAATCCCCTCCCTACTCCCCCCTCCAGTCCCACCCTTCCACCCTCCTCCCCCTCAGCCCCACCATCCTCTTCCCTTCTTTTTTTTTTTTTTTAGTTTAAGGTATTTATTTTTCCCCCCCAACAGCTCGCCCTTTCAGTCCAAATAATGGTTCTTTTTCTTATAACTATAAATACAATACAAAACAACAGAAATAGGGGCTGGAGTGATGGCTCAGAGGTTAAGAGCACTGGCTGTTCTTCCAAAGGTCCTGAGTTCAATTCCCAGCAACCACATGGTGGCTCACAACCATCTACATTGAGATCTTGTGCCCGGGCATTTATGTAGAGCAAATACTGTATACATAATAAATTGATGAATAAATGTTTTAAAAAAAAACAACAGAAATAAATAGGCCACGATTATAAGAGTTATATGGCTTAGCATACATTCCCAATGTCCAGTCCATATGTATTTGGCACCTGACTTTAACATTCTACTATCTAACCATCTCCATGAGTTTAAAGTTCTATATCTAACTCAGCTTTCATACTAACTTGCCTCATAATTTTAAAAATATCTTCTTAGATCCAGAACACCCTCTTCATTCCTAAACAACTCAAAATTTAACTATGAGACTCTAGCTATCTATTCTTCAACCACCTCAGAGACCTGAGAGGGATAAATATATCTGATTATATAGGAAGTGCAGGGCCTGCAGCTTCCAAAACTAAAAAATGACATACCAGTGGCTGCCTGGACAGTTCCCATTTTCTCTCCATACATTACAGCATCAATTGTATTGGGCTACATCGGTACTGATCTTTGTATATTGATATAAAATTAAGATTATATTTGGCCACATTGGTATTGATCTTTGTATATTGATACAAAATTAAGGGTAACGCTTCTTAAAGGTATTGTTTGTAGTAATACTTAAAAATGAAATGTCAAGTTTTGACCTCTCGCTACCAACCGACATAAACTGTTTAGGATAATTAAGAAACGGAAACTAATAGTCATGAAAACGTGTCATTTTGTTAGTTACTATGACAGTCTATCACAGTTATTTTCTAAGCTACTCAGAAATCAAGTTGCTAAGAGACAAGCAATATTTGCTTATCTAAATATAAGAGATAGATAGGGCATCTTCAAAAACCTCAAGAGATCTGCAGAATATGGCATTCAAAGATGTTTTCTTAACTTAAGATTTTTTGATATCGAGACATGTCAGCTCCTGACAGCACCCCCTATTCTACTCCAAGTAGAAGATGAGCATCAAAGAATCTCCAGTGGGAGATGATTGAATTGGTGGTAAGCCATTCTCTTGGCAAGAAAAACCACTTGCTTCAACTGTAGACAGACTTCTGTCCAAAAAGGACAAAACTTGGAAGCAGGTAAGTCGACAGCCTAGCTCTGCCAAGACAGGGTAGGTAAGTCCTTCATAATTCCTGCTCTACAACCAATGTCTGTCAGAGAAATGGGGCCAAATGGCTGAAGATTGATACATTATTTTTTTTAATTTTAATGTGTATGCCTGTGTACATGTGTGCAGGTACCTACTGAGGTCAGAAGAGGGTCTGGAATCCCTGGAGCTAGAGTTAGTCAATTGTGAGCCACCTCGGGGCTATCTAGTTCTTTGGAAAAGCAACCAGTACTCTTAGCCAATGGGCCAACTCTCCAGTTCCCACAGCCCTTACCTTTGAAGAGCAGCTTTGCCAACTACAGAATTCTTGATTAGCAAGGCTTGTTTATTTATTTTTTCTTTCAGAACTTTAAATTTCCCACCCTACTTCCTTCTGGTCTCTATGCTTCTGATGAGATGCCAATCCTACAAGGGTTACTAGTAAGGGACAAATCACCTCTCTCTTGATGATTTAAATATCACCTATTTTCTTTTGTCTTTTGAGTTTATGTGTATTGGTGTAGGTCTCTGAGTTTATGCTATATGGCATTCCTTGAGCTTTGGACTTTTGAACTATATAGATTCATGTCTTTCATCAAATAGTGACCATTTGAAGTTTATACTGGATATACAAAGGTAGCTCATCATAGGATAGGGTGGATGTTAATATTTTATTGAAATATTCCTTGAAGCATTAGTTATAACAGCCAAGAGGTAGAAAGATCCTGTCACCAACAAATGAAAGGATAAACAAAATGGGATATATACACACAATAGGCTATTATTAAGCCATATAAAGGAATAGGACCCTGACACATGTTACAATATGGATGGAAATTGAAAACATTATGCTGTAAAATAAGCCAGACACAAAAGGATAGATATTGTGTGAGTCTACTAGAACAGGTAAATTCAGAATAATAGTAGGACTCTTAATAGCAAGAAATGTATAATCACTCTTTCTAATTGCAGAGTTTCCGTTTGCAATGACGACAATGTTTTAGGAACAGATGATAGTAATGTTTATGCAACATTGTAAAATAACACTAGTAAATTGTATACTTAAAATGATAAGGTTTGGCTGGGCAGATAGTGCACTGTCTTTACACAGCACCTGAGACGTAGAGGCAGGCAGGTCTCTGTGAGTTTGAGGCCAGCCTGATCTACATAGTGAGTTCCAGGATACCCAGGGCTACACAGAGAAACCCTGTCTCTTAATGAAACAAAAGATAAGTTCTAAACATATATTTGTTTTTGAGACAAGGTTTCTCTGTGTATCTTTGACTGTCCTGGACTTGCTTTGTAGACCAGGCTGGCCTTGAACTCGCAGAGATCCCCCTGCCTCTGCCTCCTGAGTGCTGGGATTAAAGGCATGCGCCACCATGCCTGGCATCTATTCATATATTTGTATCAAAGATTTCAAAAGTTAAAAAGATAATAAAACCCAATTTACACATTAAATGAGGGCTTTAATTATTATAGCAATTATTTAGCTAATTATATTTCAATACAACTTTTTCAAAGCTATCAAGGACAGATTGTTAGGTATAAAAATGATAATTTCATAGGCTAACATTAGTCCCATACAAGAGTGTGATGATGAAATTAGGCACAGTGTCATGAGACTGAAAATTTATTTTCAAATGCTTCAGATAAAACATAATTGCTGGGGCTGGAGAGATGGCTCAGTGGTTAAGAGCACTGGCTGCTCTTCCAAAGGACATGGGTTCAAATCCCAGCACCCACATGGCAGTTCACAGCTATGTGTAATTGCTGGGTGTGGTAGTGCATACCTTTAATCCCAGCACTCCAGAGGCAGAGGCAGGCAGATCTCTGTGAGTTCAAGGCCAACCTGGTCTACAAAGTGAGTCTAGTACAATCAAAGATACACAGAGAAACCCTGTCTCGAAAAACCTAAAAAAAAAGGAAAAGAACAAAACAAAACAAACAAACCCATAATAATTGCTTAGAATGTGGCTATATTATGATTCAACCTCTATATACTTCAAATTTTTCAAAATAACTAGGCTAACATTTCATTTCTCTACAGCATTAATCAGGCAGTCCTAAACAGTGTAATAAGACAAGAAAAGGGGGCTGGCAATATGGCTGAGTGGGTAAAAATGTTACCTACACAAGCCTGACTCCATGAGTTCAGGGGTTCAATCCCCAGGAACCCAAAAGCCAGATGCAGTTCTAGCCTTCATGTAGTGAGACTGGAGTAGAGACAGGAAAACCACCCAGAAGCTCACAAGCAAGATAGCCTGGGGCATAAAGAGTGAGAGCAACAGAACCAGGAGGGAGACCCTGTCTTGACACAGTGGAAGGAGAGAACAGATTCCTGAAAGCTGACCTCTGACCTCTGCATAGGCGCTAAGGCATATCACGCTCCAGAAATTGAAAGGCATAAATATTGAATAGGAAGACGTATTTGTTCTCAGATGATGACTGAAATGAGGAAATCTACTGCAGTAACTTTAGCAGTTTCTGTGGATACAAGATCAGTTCAGGGAGCCTCAGTAGTGGTCCATTTGCCAAGCATATACGAGCATCTGAATTCCTACTCTAGTGTTGCAAACAAACAAACAAACAAACAAACAAACTTATATTTCTTTATAACAACAATCTACTGGAAATAGTGTCTAAATATAGTTTATAATAACATGAAAGAAATCTAATTAAGATTCACAAAAGTTAATAGATAAAAAATATAAAGCCTCACCTTAAAAAAAATCTAAATAAGCCGGGCGGTGGTGGCACACACCTTTAATCCCAGCACTTGGGAGGCAGAGGCTGGTGGATCTTTGTGAGTTCGAGGCCAGCCTGGTCTACAAAGTGAGTCCAGGACGGCCAGGGCTGTTACACAGAGAAACCCTGTCTCGAAAACCCCCCCCAAAAAAATCTAAATAAGGGGAGAGATGTGTTAGAACATGGAAACAGCCAAACACAGAGGGTTACAAGTGTTTCACAACGCACACTGTTTCACAGAGAACATGAAATGCGTTCTGCGTACCACTGGGATTCAGATTTAAAAACAAAAACAAAAAAACTCACTGGGAGGTGGTGGAGCACACCTTTTCATCCCAGAGGCAGATGCAGGTGGATCTCTGAGTTCCAGGCCAGCCTGATCTACATACAGAGAGAGTACCAGGACAGCCAGGGCTACACAGAGAAACCCTGTCTTGAAAAACCAAACCAAAACTGAACAAAAACAACATGAAAAAAAATCTAAACAAAAATATGAATACAGACCACATAGATGGGCCACATAGATGGGTTTGAAGACTATGTTGTTAAGTTGGCCATCATCTTTAAACTATCCTATAGGTTCTGTGATATCTCAATAAAGAGGTTTGTTGTTGTTTTGGTTTTTCGAGACAGGGTTTCTCTGTGTAACAGCCTGGCTGGCCTGGACTCGCTTTGTAGACCAGGCTGGCCTGGAACTCACAGAGATCCGCCTGCCTCTGCCTCCCAAGTGCTGGGATTAAAGGCGTGCACTACCACCCGGCTGTTGGTTTTTTTTTTTTTTAATTCTCAGCATTTTTTGTTAAACTTGGCAATCTGGTTTTTTTATGAGCTAGGTAGAGCTTTGTACATTTGATCCAAGGTACTCATGAGGGTGAGGTGGAAAGATTGTAAGTTCAAGCCTAGCTTTGGCTACATGGTGAGACCTCCAACTCAAGGACAGTAACAATGTCTGGCTTGTTTGGTTTTTTAATGGCATTCTGGTAATTGGATCTGGGATCCTGAACATGCTAACAAGCACACTGCTATGCTATATCCCCAAACCCAATTTGTTCTTTAGAACATTATTAGATTCAGAAAATCTATCCCATGGCCACATCCACGGAAACATCCTACATTGATTTATAATTATCACACAGAGTTCATAGTTTATATTAGGTTCTACTCTTGGTTGTTTTTGTTTTGTTTTGTTTTATCTGAGACAGTGTGTCAGTATGCTGCCCCGGCACTGGTGATGTAACCAGGCTGGCCTTAAAATTACAGAGATCTCCTTCCTCTGCCTCCAGAGTGCTGGGATTAAAAGTGTGCAGCACCAAGTCTGGCAGGTTCTAATCTTGTTACTGTACACTCTTTGAGTTTGGAAAAACACATACTGGCATGGAACCAGCTCTACATCATACTTAATAGTTTTATTAAAATTATTCACTGCCCTAAAAGCCCTCTGTGTTCTGTTTACCCTCACACACAATTTCCTTGAGCCTGGCAACCAATGACCTTTTTACTGTCCCAATAGTTCTGTCTTTTTCAGAATGTCATATAGGTGAAATTAGACAATGTGCAAAGCATGAAACATTTCTGAATTGATTTCTTCACTTAGCATCATTTACAGACCCCTAGGTATTTTACAACTCGATCACTCCTTTTCTCTGTGCTGTATGTTCCACTCTCTGTATGCACCACAGACCACTGAGTCAACGAAGGGTTCTGGATTGAGTTTTGGCAGTTATGAAAACCTGCCCTAAACCACCACACGTAGATTGTTCTGTGGACACAGATCTCAGTTCATGCCAGAGAGGATAACTACTGGATTGGATGTTAAAACTATGCTTGGTTTTATCCAGAAACTACAAACCTTCTTTGTGTGTATTCTGTCTAAACTATGGCTGGATCAGAGGGAATGTAGATAACAGGAACACTGGTTCTAAGGGGGAAGTAATTGCAAGATGTTACCTCAAAGTTATATTGTATCCTAGCTAGCAAACATGAAGCTATTTCAGACCCGAAAATTGGGTCAAATGCATACTTGAAAATAGAACTCACTGTTCTACTTGACACCTATAATGGACAGAAACTCAAGGTCATGCTTATACACTCCCATAGGAAAAAAAAAACACTTCAGGAAAATATCAAGCAAAAAAGAATTAAGAAATTCTTATATGGTGCATTCACTCACTTGACACTTGTTTTTTTGTATTGTGAGAAGTGTGAAGGGTATGAGGAGCTGGAAATTAGTTTTAGGTGAACTCCCAGATCAACTTGTTCCTCTGTATGGTGGGGTGGGGAGGTGTGGATTGTCTGTGGCTACTCAAAGCAATCTGTCTGGAAATCTTCCAAGAATGCAGGCGATTGTCCTCCAGTGCTGAAATGTAGCTCCCACAGTGCTGTCTTGTGCACTTTTTGGGTCAAACAGACCAATAATTACTTGGCTGAAATGAGCAAGAAAGGTGAAAACCGACAGACAGTCTTACAGGACCACAGCAATTTTGGTTCTTCATGACACTAGTGAGCACCAGCTGAGATGGAGCCAGAGCTATGGGCTAGAGCTGGCTTGGACGCCTGCCAATCACAGAGACTCGCCCCTTTCAGTGAGCCTCCACTTTCAGTCTGCCCACCACGTTCTGGACAAGTTTCCTTCTAGGCCTTTGATCTCCTAACTCTATAATATACCCTCTCAGCTCTTCCAGAGGACCTTGGTTCAATTCCCAGCACCCACATGGCAGATCACAACTGTTTATAACTCCAGTTCCAGGGAATCTGGCACCCTCACACAGACACACATGTAGGCAAAACAGGAATACACACAAAAGAATTAAAACAAATCATTAAAAAATAATAGCTGGGTGTAATGCACACGCCTTTAATCCCAGCACGCGGGAGGCAGAGGCAGGAGGATCTCTGTGAGTTTGAGGCCAGCCTGGTCTACAAAGTGAGATTCAGGACAGCTAGGGCTGTTACACAGAGAGACCCTGTCTCAAAAAAAACAAAACAACAACGATGGCGATGACAAAAAACCTCTGTAACATGACTATAATCTACCTTTCAAGAATAAGTCTTTGGAAAAAAGAGTTCCCAATGTAAGTTCAACACCATCAGGATGGGACAATTTAAAATTAGATGCTGTGTTTAGCTGGGATGACCTGTGCCCATTTCTCAATGACATCGTCACACAGTAAATCCCCTTCAACAAATAGTTTAAGTCTCTCACCTCCACTTCTTCCCGTGTAGAGCAGTGTCCTCACTACTGTCCTAATAGCAGGAATTGGCCCAGCCAAGCCAGGAAGGAGACATCCCTGGACATTGTGTCTTGTGTTTTATTTCAGCATTTGTCCCTCCAGGTCAGGGTCCTCCTATTCTGGGCATTGTCTCCTCTCTACTGAGAGGTGCTAGCTGCATCCAGTGACAATCATCCAGTAACTGAATCTTTTGTTTGGCTGATGTCTGATTATGGTCAAGGGCCGTTAATACATTGACCAGGTGCTTCCCTTCCTCTCCAGGAACATGAAGTCCTTGTGAAGGGTCATATCATCACTCTCAGGCCCCAGAGACACAGTAAGAATGTGGCTGCAGCTCGTCTTCTCTCTTCTATGTTCCATTCTGAAGTCAGCTCCTCCTGGGACTTTCTGCACACCTCTCTCCTGTCCTCCATCTTCTTAATGGGGTCTCAAAGTGTCCCAAGAGCCTTGCCTTTTCTAGAGTCATCTTCAGGAACAACCAGTGAGCCAGTTCCATCTCCTCAGCTACCGAAGACATGCCCAAGGTGACAAGAAGAGATCCCTGACTCCGAATCCATCCAGCCCTGTCTTGACCAGTGTGCAGCATGTAGGCTATGAGATGCTCATCATCTGGGGACACAGTATCTTGGGTGCATCTGCCTCCACACCAGTAACTGCAGCAGCAGCAGCATTTTACTGCACCAAAAAGGTCTATGAATGGCCAGGCAGGGTAGCGCACGCCATTAGTTCCAGCACTCTGGAGGCAGAGGCAGGTGGATCTCTGTGAGTTCAAGGCCAGTCTGGTCTACAGAGTGAGTTCCAGGACAGCCAGGGCTTCATAGAGAAACCCTGTCTTAAAAAGCAAAAAACAGGGGCTGGAGAGATGGCTCAGAGTTTAAGAGCACTGACTGTTCTTCCAGAGGTCCTGAATTCAATTCCCAGCAACCACATGGTGACTCACAACCATCTATAATGAAATTTGGTGCCCTCTTCTCACCTGCAGGCATGCCTGCAGACTGAACACTGTAAATACCAAAAATCATTAAAAAAAAAAGATTAAAAACAAAACAAAAAGACAAAAATGAAAAAAAAAACCCAACTCTGTGAATGCATTTTACCCTGTAGCTGATGACCAAAGCTCTTGGAAGGCAGTAAAACTGACCTCTTTGAGTTCTCTATTCTGGGTCCCTGACACTGTCCCTTCCCAGTCAGTCTCTCCCAGATGTCCTTCTTCAGATCTCATACAACATTCTAGTCACTTCTGGCCAGCAGCTGTCCCAGGATGTCTTGCTTCATCAGCATATCCCAAGCACATAGGAGTGGGTTTGGAACCAGCAATCTGATGCCACTTAGAAAGAAGAGGAAGTTCATTTCTAAAAGCCCATGTTTGTGTTGTTATCTTCTTAGAGAAGACACAGTCTATTTCAATTGAGTTCAGTGGTTTGATTGACATTACTGTAATCTATATATGCATACATAGTACATAATCACACCTAATACTCCATCCCTCTACCTCAGAGTATAATGGCCAATTTGTCCTGCTCTTAAAACCAGTATTTACAGAGAAATTATTGTTTAAGGTAACAGCCATGTTGTACAGTGTAATTGTAACTGTCAACTAAAATAGAAAATGTAAGCAACTGAAAAATAAAATACCTACTACGTGTGAATGTTTCTGTACCTAAAGCTGAGGTGCTACAGGCTTAATCCCCAATACAACAATGGTGGGAGGTAGAGCCCAGGAAAATTTAAGTCAGGGAGGACTCCCACCGACACACGCTGATATATTAACTGTGATATAAACAAGCTCTGGGAGTAGACTGTCTCTCTGCTAGTCTTCTGTACTTGAAATCCCCTATGCAGCATGCAACCCAGGGCATCCGTCCAGAGGCAGAAGGACAGAGCCTTCTTCCTGTGACCTTGTGCTTCCCAGCATCCAAAAATAAGAGAATACATTCCAGTTCCCAACAGATTATCCAGCCACAGATCTGTGTTCAGAACCATGGAGAGACTGATGACCACGCCCTGCAGGGAAGCCCTGGCAAGGGCCAGGTCTGCATTTCTAGGACACCCGATAACTAAAATATATCATTTAAATTCCAAAGTCAGAACTTAAATTTTTTTATTTACTTATTTTTTATGCTTATTTATTACTTCAGGTTACATCTCCATCACAGTGCCCTCTTTCCACCCCTCCCAGTCCCGCCCTCCCACCCTCCCTCTACCCTCCATCCCTTCCATCACACTCCTCTGGAGTGGAGTGTCCCTACATATCAGTCCCCCGCCCCAGTTCAGCAGTCATATGAGGGCCAAGAGCCTCCTCATACACTGGGGGCCTACAAGGCAGCACCACTAGGGCAAAGTGTCTCATTGATAGGAAACAAAGTCTATGTTCCTGTTCCCTTTGGTGCATTGGTGGTAGTACAGTTATCCTGTACTATATGCCTAAAATCCGATTATAAGTGAATAGATGCCATGTGCATCCTTCTGAGTCTGAGTGAGCTTACTCAGGATGAGCTCTCTAGTTCCATCCATTTGGCTGCAAATTGCATGATTTCATTGTTTCTGATGGCTGAGTAGTAGTCCATTGTGTACATGGACCACAGTTTTTTTTTTTTTTTTTTTTTTATCCATTCTTTGGTTGAGGGACATCTGGGTTGTTTCCAGTTTCTAGCTATTACAAATAAGGCTGCTATGAACATAGATGAGGAAACATCCTTGTAGTTTGGTGAGGAATCATTTGGATACCTCAGAAGTGGTATGGCTGGGTCTTGAGGTAGAGCTATTCCAAGTTTTCTAAGATATCTCCAGACTGACCTCCATAGTGGTTGTACAAGCTTGCACTCCCATCACCAATGTAGGAGTATAGAACTTAAATATTTTTAAAATGCATTCATTTGGTCTTTAAGAACTGTTTGATGACATGTGAATGATCCTTGTTAAAAACATTGGATGGGGCTGAAGATGTGGCTCAGTAGTTAAGAGCACTTGTTGCTGTTGTAGAGGATCCAGGTTTGGTTTCCAGCATTCACACAGTGTCTCACAACCATCCATAACTCTAGTTCTAAGGCATCTAATTCCCTTCTTCTGAGCTCCTCAGGCACCAGAAACACATGTGGTACAATCCGTCCATACATAGATACAAACATACATGCAGCAAACATTCATACACATAAATAAAACTAAAATTAAATAAAAGATTGGCTAGATCTTGTGCAATGATTAGTTCAACACAAAAATCTAACTTAAAAAATGAGATCCTCAGGGGCTGGAGAGATGGCTCAGTGGCTAGGAGACTGGCTGCTCTTCCAGAGTGCTTTAGTTCAATTCCCAGCACCCATATAGCTGCTCATAACTGTCTGTAACTCCAGTCCCAGGGGATCTGGCACCTTCACACAGACAAAACACCACATAAAAATAAATAATTCTTTAAAAAAATATGAGATTCTCAGTAAGTTTCAAATAATTGTGTCCTGATCATAAATGGCCTTTATTTAAGAATACATATTCTGTGATTCAAAATCAAATATTTTAAAAGTAAAACTAATAAAAAGTCAACATGAAAATGTTTCATTTAAAATAGTTACAGGAGGTGAGAAGACAATGAGACTTTAAAGATCAAAAGCAAGTTTCCAAGCTCAAAAATAAAATTAAAATCTCGTATCACCATGTTTAATAACAAATATTTGACCAACAGATTATAATTGTACAATAAATAAAAAGGCTTTCTAATTTTTCTTTACCAAAAAGTCATGAGCTGATGAATTAACAAGAGGAAGTTAATGATTTTCATTAAAAAAGGCACGTCCAGGCAAAATAGTTCAGGTGACTGCAAAATGCAAACAGTGTTAAAACTCTGTATGTAATCACCTGACTGCAAATAAATTACTCTTGGAAATTCTTAAACATGACAGGAGAGTTTTTGAAAATGCAAGCAAACATGTGGACACCACCTCTTTGTCTGTGTTTCCTATCTCTGATGGGAGCCCAGCAGGGAGGTGCAGCAACAGACCACCTCAGGACTTGCAACCCACGAGACAGTCGGCCGTCATCTGGTTCTGTCAGAGACTTGACCTCCTCTCTTGTCTTGGCACACACTTTGTAATGGCTGCTTTCCACAACACTGGAGCAAGTAAGAGACTAAGTGTGGTCACACTTAGTATAAGGAGGTACACCTGCAACAGGCAAAGGGCACAGTCACGAGAGCACCAGAAGGTAAAGCTCAGCCTGCATGTCTCACTGAGTGTCAGGTTCTACAGTTTCAGAAAACACATTGAGTACCACCCGCTCACTGAGTGTCGGGAGGTACACTGTCAACCAGAGGCTTATCCATCTTTAAATAAAGGTGAAGTGTTGTCACAGATTCAAAACATTTACAAAATCCCAGGAAAAACTGGGATTCAACCACTGATGGAAAACTGTGGTAAGTTCTCGTAAGTTTCAGGGTAGCAGCCAGGTTTCTCTGTTGGCCTGAAGGTGAGCCCTACAGGGCCCCACACAAGTCAGAGGGACTGAGACTGGATCCATCCTTTCCCCATGATGCAGCTCGGCATTGTGCTTGGTAATGTCTCATTCAGTCACTAGGAAGGCCTCCACAGTGCTCTTACTGTGTCCCTTCACTGCCGCTCCCTCACACTCCTTACACAGAGACAACCATTGAGCTGCAAATGCGCTACAGGCCTCCCTGAGTGTCAGTGGGAGCTTCTGTGGTAGGTTCAAGGTAACACCCCATCACAGGAAATATCAGCCTATTAATTGTAATTATTGTAAAAGATAATGGCATCACTTCTTGGCCTTTTGACTAAAATCAAATATACAAGACAACAGCAGGATTAACTATTTTCACCTAAGAAATTCAACATCTGAAAAGGAAGCAGCCAGGTTCAGCTTTCATGACTCTAGAAAAGGCTCCCTGCCAGGCCAGGTCAGTGCCCACTGAGGGAGAGCATGCCACTATCCCTGAGGCCTGATGAGTCTGGACTACCAAGTCAGAAGTGGTGGGAGTCGGGGGAGCGTTCACTCTTTGGCAGAAATGCTTGTACTGTAACATTCCATCCGCTCCATGGGGCTCTCATATCTGCCAGATTACAAACACTCACCTCTCGAGAGATAATGCCTGCTCTCCGTGCTCGGCTCCCCAGGACAAAGGAGAACTCGCTGACCTGTGCCAGCCCCGCTGATACAATCCACTTGATGTACTGGCAGCTCCTTGGCAGGATGAGAGACAAGACCAGCGCTGCCAATACAAACTATGAGGACAGTTTATCGCATCGCTGTTCATGACCAAAGGCCAGACAAAAATTACTCTCATAATACGGAACCTAGATGGAAAGCATCAACAGCTGTCATTGGTTCTGGCCACAGATTGAGTAGGACAAGGCACATGGTGGCATGTCAGATACCCAGAAGGCGCCAAATAAATAGAAACTATCTGAAATTCATTTGGAACAAGAAGACAAAATAAAAGGTTTGGATTCGTTGACAAAAAAAATAAGCCTTCCCCCAGTGAGCAGAATCAATAGCACTAAATATTACGTGCTCAAGACAGAGCTTCATTCCATACATGAGATGCTCTCAGGTGAGCAGCTGGGAGCTGGCAGGCAGCCCAGCACTCACCAGATACTGCTAAATGGGTAGTGTCACACTGTGACTTAGGCACCAGTACCGCTAACATGGTAATTTGTGGCCGTGAGGATGGACATTTGGAACGGCCCACTGGATTTCCCATGTGCTGACACACCTCCATCAAGGAGGAGGCATCGGCTGCTCCTTGGACTTATCCAGAACAAGCCTGTGGCTCCGGAGAGATGCTCCCCAACCTGGCTTCTGGTAATTCCCAACACCTCGGTTCCGAAATGACACATCATCCTAACAGCCTAACCACTGGCCCAGACCTGCCTCTGTGGGGCTGCCAAGGTGTGGATCAGCAATGTCTCCACTTGGAGACGCAAGTGCCATTGGGGCTTTGCAGGATTTACACAGCTGCTGGCTGCAAATGAGGGCCAATGGGAAGTGCTCGGCTGTGTGGTATGTAAGGAAGAGCAGTGTGGATTTCGTCAGCTGAGTGCTAAGAGAAAGCCTCGTACCTTCATGACAACCACAGACAGGGTGAGGAAAACCAGCACAGTCAACTCATAGATCACAAAGGTGGGGAACACATGAAGCCCTGTGGGAGACAGAGAGACAAGACACCTCAGAACAGGACGTGAACATCTCTCAACTACAAATCTTCAATATCGTACTAATTAAACCTGTTCTTATAGAGGAATTAAACTAAAACCCAAGCCCTTCTGAGTGCTTTGGCAAATCCCCATCCTTCTTCTAGACAAAGAGAGAGAAGCCCCCTCCATCAGGCCACACCTGCGGAGAATGCCACGGAACCTCCACGCTGCATAGGAGCCAGCGCTCCCTGTAGGCTTTGGACCGGGCACTCACAGCTTGTGTGTGTGTGTGCACAGCAGCCACAGGAAGGGTCAGGGACTGTTCCACATGTACACAGTCTTTGTCACCTCTCACCTGGTCCACACAAGAAAGAATGGGGCGCACCTTGCCCTAGGTGTTTCTCATTGTCCTCTGTTCCTCCAGAGAGGGACAGGTGGCTGCAGATAGGGGCATCTCTGCCCATTCAAAGCTTTGTCATCTTCTCAGGAAAACACTAGTACCTGGAGATCTTCTTCCGCATCAGATGTTATTGGCCCTGGAGTCGACCACTCAATAGACTCTGTGACCTCAGCTCTTGCAGACCGTGTTCCTGTTTTGCTCACAAACACGAGCATGAGGCTGCTCCCTTTCTTTCCTAGACAGTTTCTTTGCTCCTGAGACATGGAGATACTTCTCCAGGGTGGTTTGGACCCTGGCATGTATCCACCTGGCCCCCAGCCTCTCCAGCTGTACTTCCGGGTCCTTTTGGGGGCTCTCTTCCTACCCTGGCTCCATCTGGTATAGCTTCCCTTTTAGGGATCTGTTCTCAAAGCTTATGCCTAGAGGTCAGACTGCTACCTTAATTATCAATGGACATCCTACCTCTTCTCACCACATTCCTGAATGTTCCTCATGTCCCATTAGGCCCTTGACCCCTGAAGTCTCATTTGCTACCTGGTTATAAGTCCGATAGGCTGTATAACCCTGGACATCTAAGACCTGTACCACCTGCCCACACAGACTTTCTTGGTAATGTCATAGTTTAGATGTTTTTGGTGTCATAGGCCATCCACATAGGTATAACTAAGTTCAAGAGCAGTGTGTGCTACAGAGATAGTCATCCCGTTCTACAACCACCACAGTCGGTGGAGATTCCCCAGGCCGAGCCCACAGGGTACAGGTATAACCTACACACTGGAGTATCTAATCTCTCTGTCTAGGAAGATCTCTCTTTTCCAAGACAGGAGGTCAGGCTAAGCTGTGGATAACCAGTGTTCACCCATATCTCTCCCACAGAATACCCTATGCTGGGCATTGATCTGGCCTCTCCCGTTCCCTGGCTTTCCTGGGAGTCCCTCCTCCTCCCAGGAAATACTGTGCTTCCTACCCTAGTATAATGGCTCTCCTTCGATGATCCATCTGTTTAGCCTGTCCACAAAGGGAGTTCCTGCACCTGTGCTGTAGGCTGAGAATTCCATCTAGGTCCCTAACCCAGAGCCCTTCTGCTCTGTGGAGGGAATCTTTTTCTTGCCCAGATGTGTGTGAGGAACATCTGGGAGCTGAATCCACTAAAGCCAGTGGTGAGAACACAGACAAAAGATGGAAAATCTGCATTTCAACAGCTTTGCCACGTGACAGGAGGGCACGTGAGCTGTCAGCTGTGTAGCTGCTGCTGTTTACTCTCATGGTGAATGTCACATGCTTGATACAGTGTAAACTATGCAGGCTCTGCTACTGGCTCCATCCCGTCTCTTGGTCGCAGTGTACTTGCTTCCTCATCTGTAAGTGTGGATTTGAGAGGCAGGTACATAAAATGTACCAAGTGAAGTACATGGTCAGCCTCGGAGTCCGTAAACTGATGCCCCAGCCACAGATATGAGGCCTGCAAGATGCTCCCCAGCCAGACCCCATTAGGTGTGTAATGACCAGCTACTAGGCCCCACCCATGGAATCTTCTTAATCCCAGTTAGAATCCTCTTTTGCCCAGGAGGAATGGAATACTCAAAACTGGACCAAGGGGTTGCATTGCTCATAGAACCAGATTGGGATGCTAGGCAGTGCCCGTCAGCAGCCTGTCCTCTCCTCTCCGCAGGCAACAGCACCACAGGACCTTGATCCAGCTCTGCTGCTGCAGCATGCTACGGGCTCAGCTATGCCCTACAAACTCAGGGTGAAACTTTCTTCAGAGGGCCAGTCTGTAGGAAGTGACCAGAGTGTGACGACACACATAGGAATGAGTCCCACCGGACAGGACTGTGTCTAGTGAGAGGGAGTCCATAAACGTTTTCTTTCTATTGAAGAACCTTTGAGGCATGAGAGAAATAGCTATTGTCTGAGGGACCTGGTCTGGGGTCTTTAGTAATAACACCCCAAGATAATAACAGCACCAAAGTAGCTCTGATATAACAGAAGTGATGAGTGTGGTTGTGTCCTAGCAAAACTTCATTTATAAAACAGGTAACAGATTAGGTAGGGACACAGACCAACCCCTGTCACTGCTTAGAACATGGGAACAGAAACCCAGAGCTATGTCTATAGTATGCTTGTTGCCCACCTAACCCCGGGTCATGAAACCTTTGGCCTCGCAACGACAGCTCTGACTCTCCCCATCAGCCTTGGTGTCTCCCTTCAACACAGAAACCTCATCCTCACCATGGGCCACAAACTGCTCCTTGTTCCTCATGCCCTGCAAGTGCAATCTCTTTTCAGACACACACTGGCTGGCCAATGCCCTGTGATAGCCACTGTTATCGTCTACGAGTCGTCTGGGACTGGCTAACGTGCCTGTGGCCATGCTTCTGCCTTCCTCACCTCAAGGCTGAAGTGTCTTCTGAGTGGAGTGGATGCCATTTATGTGATTAAAGCCCTGAACAAAAAGATGACCCAGTGACCAAAGGTGACATGGCTGGCTGTGTGCAGGTTTCTTTTAAATAATCTTGAACTCCCTTAATGCATTTAGCATAAGGAACCAAAGCAATCAGCCATGGAATCGTTAACCTGATTTGAAGATCACAAAGCAGATGTTTCTGTTCAAATAACATACTGAAGAACTCTGGGTTTAACAGACCAACTCTGGGGCTGGGGAGGCAGTCAGCAGTTAAGAGTATGTACTGCTCTTGCAGAGGACCTGATTTTGGTTACCAGCAGCTACAGTGGGTGGTTCACAACCAACTCCAGCTCCAGGGGCATCTGACACCTCTGGCCTCAAGAGCACCCAAACTTATGTGCAGATACCCACACAGACACATGCACATAATTAAAAGCAAAGCAAATCTTAAAAAAAAAGAGCCCATCCAAAATTTGGATACTCACTGGGTTTGGTGGCACATGCCTTAATCCTAGCACTAAAGAGGCAGAGGCAGGAAGGACCTCTGTGAGTTTGAAGCCAGTCTGGGTCTACATATTGAGTTCCAGGACAGCTAGGGCTACATAAAGAGAACTTGTCTCAAACAAACAAACAAAGGAACAAAAATATGGATACTCAATGACCCCAGATGACAAGATATAGGAAGATGAGTACACGTTAGCCAGGTGACCTGAGGGAATATGGAAATGGGCCAGATAAAACTAGGAGCTTGCCTCACTAGGGATGGACCATCAAGTGGGAACAGAAGGCCAGGGAGTCAGAGCTACCAGGCTGAAAGCATGCTCAGTGGGTATCACAGGGTGAAGCTGAAGTGCAGAAGAGAGGTAAGATATGGGTCATGATCTATGTGGGTCATCCTGCACTTGGCTGACGTCTTGCGTCCAAAACCACTCACGCAGCTGGTAAAATAGTCTCACTTCAGCCCTCGAGGCAGCTGGGCCTCCCCACTGTTTACCTCTCCCTCAAGATGGACAGAGCTATGTAAGGCCTTTTGTGTCTCTATATCAACCTCAGGACTAGCTTTCAGTCCCCACATCTCCAGGGACTGCACTGGATCTGCAGAACGCAGCATATGGACACCCAACAATGAAGCGTGGAGAGGAGCGAGGCCAGGGTGCATCAGGACTTCTCTCCCCATCTGCTGCTCCAGCTCCCAGGGTCAGAACCCACTGAATTCCCACAGCTGTGGCATCCTCAGGGACCCCGGCACTGGGACACAAGGATGAAGCTGTGGCCCCTGTAGTTCACCTTAAATGGTCACACATGTTCTCACTTTTGCTCTGATGAAACCTGACAAGCAACCAGCTAATTCTTGTCCCTTTTTCCCCCTCCCACTTTGCCTCTTTCAAAATAAGACTTTTCCCCATACTCTAAGAAAGCATGTTTATACACAGATATAATAGGCAAATCTCACAAGCTTATCAAAGCACTGTGGGGAGTGTACCTATAGATGTGAAGAAGATGATGGCCAGGAAGTCACGGATAGGCTCGATGTAAGCTGTGATCTCCTCAGTGACTATGTGCCCTTGAGAAGAAACCAGTGCTCCAGCCAGGAAGCAGCCAAGCTCCATAGAGATGTCCAGCAGCTCCGTGACCTGAGGATGAGGGATCAGCTTCACACAGGAACACATGACACTGCCCAGTCTGATACTTACTGTCAGAGTGCTCACAGCTAGACACTCCTCAACCAGCAGAAGAGCCACAGTGGACAGCAAGAATAGCTAGTACGCAAGCACCACCCCAGAGACAAAGGTTCGTGTGCTAACCCCAGTAGGGTCTACAAGTGCCCAGAAAGACATACACAAGAGACTAACATTGGTTTAGTTGCCCATACTTGGATAGGAAAAAGTTAGTATTTCAAACAGTCACTCATTTAGACTGCTGTAATATTTTTAAATGAGGATATTTTCCAACTTTATTTTGAATATTTATAATATGTTTTCCTTATCTGCATCAGGAGAGAGCCATACATACTCCAGCAGTAAGACTCTTCCTTTTTCTGACCTCAAACCTCATGGAGAAGACAGACGATCGCGAGCAGGCAACTACACTGACAGGGAACCAAAGAAAGCTTCCCCCGACAGATTGAGGGAGGATGAGAAATGTAACGCGTGAGCCACATCAGAAGGGACGGACGGGTGGTGACTGTGGACCAGTTCTCTAACTCTTGTGCTGCTAAGCACAGAGGTCAAGACTGGCTTCTGGAACATCACCAACAAAACAGCTACAAAGATGTTCTAAAACTACAGAAAATAGCAACAGCCCAATATAAAACATTAAAAAAAAAAGAAGTACCACCTACAATGACATCAAAAACATCATCAAGCCGGGCGGTGGTGGCGCACGCCTTTAATCCCAGCACTTGGGAGGCAGAGGCAGGCGGATCTTTGCGAGTTCGAGGCCAGCCTGGTCTACAAAGCGAGTCCAGGACAGCCAGAGCTGTTAAACAGAGAAACTCTGTCTCGAAAAACCAAAAAAAAAAAAAGAAAAAAAAACATCATCAAACATCAAGACACAGATGCCACAAGATGGCAGGACCTCCATACCCAACACATGATGCCTCTGGGACACCAGCAGGTCCCAAGAGTGAGGATGCAGACACTGTGCTGGGAATGTGTCAATACTCCCTCAAGTGATGGACAGACTTGGGAACGCTGGTGAGACTTATGTATGTGTGAAAAATGAAAAGCTGAACCTGAAAACTTAGGAGGAAGTTGAAACAAAATCACAAATAAAACTATGAAAATCCTGACACAGAACTAAATTTGGGCCAGAATGCTACTGGACATCAAGCCACAAAACAGTGTGAAAGGAGGCATGGGTTAAGGAGCAAAGCAGCAGCAAATCAAAATAATATCTTACCATTCATAAGCAACCCACCCACCCATCCATCTACCATCCATCCATCTACACACACACACACACACACACACGAGCATATACATACACTATCCACATGTGTTTACAAAAGTGCACATGTGCATATACCTCGTGCAACGGTACAAGCATTAATTCAAGCACACGTACATACAAACACACAACAGCTATTTGGAGTCTGACAAGCTCACACTATAAAGCAATGGGAAAAGACTCTTTTATTCACGTGACATTCAGAAGGACACATGAGAAACGAACCCTCACCTCATGCCAAAGACTGAACTCACACCCCAGGAGGACGGCAGATCTAAATGAGAAAAGTGGAGCGATGATACCCACAGAAGATAACATAGAACATCTTCATGGCCCCAAAGTAGCAAACATCTACACAGAATACAGCAAGGGCAAACCATAAAGAAAACACTGACTTATTGGACTACAAGAAGCTCAGTTTATCAAAAATTGTCATTAAGAGCAAGCCATGGCCAGGAAAACACAAGTAAGAACAGATGTGACATAGAACGATCAGAGGTGCCACCACACTCCATGTATGAACCTGAGGGCATCAGGCTGGAAGGAGCCACATGGTGTCTTATCCCAGGTAGATAAGAATGCCAAGAAGCAGTGGAAAGCAGACCAGTGCTTACAGGGATGGGGTGAAGAGAGCAGGGGGATGTTACACCATTTATTAGTAGCGCTAACAGCACAGCACTGAGAGCATGCTGGGAACCACCAAATCACACAGTGAGCAAGACATTCAAAATGGTGAACGTTATGAGAAATAAATTTCATGGCTACTTGTTTAATGAGACAAAAAACTTGCCAAAAATATTTTTAAGTCCTACAAATGAGTAAGAAAATTACCAATTCCACAAAGAAACAACCAGACTAGATTAAGGCGCATCCCAGAGCAGATCCTAGGTGTCTTGTGTCACTTAAAAGGACAGTTGAGTCCAGCAGCCCCAAGGGCATGGGTATCAGAATCTATTGTACATTTATGTGCAAACACACAGAACCAAAAGGGTGAGGTTAAAGACAGACAACACCACAAATAAAGAGGGTGTGGAAGAACTGGGCTCCCAAAAATGTTAATGTCACAGGTTGGGCTTTGTGTGAACCAGACGAGCAGAGACGGTAACCAGTGTATTTCATGGCCCAGAAATCCCACCTCCTTAGAAATGAAATCTGGGGCAAAGCCACTGGAGACAACAAACAGCAGCTCTCTCATACCACCCCTATGTGGAACCGCAGCATGGACTACGGCTAACCAATATATACAAAAGGCCAGCACCTCCTGTCACACTTGCACCTAACAACAGGTGCCCAGCAAACACTGCTAAGTGAACAGAGGGCAAAACCAAGTGCCAACGAGGAGTCACTCTGGGGGTATATCCTGGAGAATGCAACGTCGACCTACACAGACAAGGCAGCTTTGACGGGCAGTACTTTCAAAAAGAAAATATTCCAGAACAGATAAAGCATGAGAAAATTTTAAAATAAGCAACATTCTTGAGTTATAATCATCATGACCAAAAGCATGTTTTGTGCTTCCCCAAGTTTATAAAATTATACCATATATAAACAAATAATTGGTTAATTTACTTTTCAAAAAACTGAAACCTTTACTCTCAAGACAGAGACAGTGTGAAGAGGAACACTTAGGTTCCCTAGGGCAGCATCCTGTCTAGCTCCGTGCCTCGGCCAGGCTACCTGCCAGTCTTTCCTACCCCTTTGCACTCACGTCCTTCCTCAGTCTCTGAAATTGCTATTTTATAAATAGTATACATACAGCTTCTCTCAGCCATACACAGCCTTTGAAGAACAAGTCTTCCACTCTGCACGACCCTCTGGAGACACACTGGGCTTTGTGTGGTCCAGCAGTTTTATTGTAGGGTAGATTGCCTGATATGGATATACCGTAATTTCTATCTATCTATCCATCTATCTATCTATCTATCTATCTATCTATCTATCTATCTATCTATC
>CAJQZJ010033015.1:8670661-8711122 GCA_907164525.1 Lophiomys imhausi | reverse complement strand
CTATCTATCTATCTATCTATCTATCTATCTATCTATCTATCTATCTAGTGTATATGTGTTTATATGCACACGTGCACATACGGAGGCCAGAGGCCAATACCAAGGGCCTTATTCAACCACATTCCCTCTCATTTTTTCTTTTATTTATTTTTGCAGATATGGTGTGTCACTGAAGTTCAGGCTTACTTACTCAGCTAGACTGCATGACAAGTTAGCTCCAAGGATGCTTCTGGGTCTGTGCCCAGCACCTTAGCTCATACAGGCCCTTACAGTCACTGCCTGGCTTTCTACGTGGGTGCTAGGGACCTAAACTGAAGGCTTCATGTTTTCAAGGCAAGCACTTCAACATCTGACCCATCTCCCCAGCCCCAGTGTACCATTTTACTTTGGAGGACAATTGGACTGCATTTGGCTATTATAATCCAGAGTGCTATGAATACTCATGAGTTTCTGAGTGAACATGCACCTACATTTTCCTGGGATAAGTGTTGAGCTGCACAGTGCCGAACGACACAGTAAAAGTGTGTGGTGATACCACTGTTACTATTTAGACTATGGGTGTCTCTAGATTCCTGACTCTTCTCATGAGAGGTCTACTTTCTAATACAAATCTTGTTTGTTTTGGTTTTTATTTGTTATTTCTTTTATTTTTAAGATTATATTATATCATTTCCCCCTCCTTTTCATCCCTCTAAACTCTCTCATATACCTCCCTCTTGAGCTGTTTCAAATACATACATGGGTCTGTTTTTGTTTGTTTGTTTATTGGTTGATTTTGTTTTTTGGTTTTTCAAGACAGGGATTCTCTGTGTAATAGCCCTGGCTATCCTGGACTCGATTTGTAGACCAGGCTGGCCTTGAACTCACAGAGGTTTGCCTGCCTCTGCCTCCCGAGTGCTGGGATTAAAGGCATGAACCATCATGCCCAGCCACATGGATCTGTTTTAATACTTTTCTTCATGGCAACAGAAGTCATACTGTTAACTAACTCATCCTCACCAAAAAGAATGAAAAGTGGTTTTAAACTTGATCCGCTATTTTGAATGCAAAGCTGTGTGACACTTAAGACAGTAATGCACTTAGGTGCCTTTTCATGAACACACATTTGTTTTGAAAAGTGCAACACTCACAAATCATATTTTCACAAAGCACTTGGATGATCAAATAGGTTTGGCCATGGTAGGGCACACTATGCATGAAATAAGAACTCTTATTTCTAGTGTAGTAAGAACGTCTCAGGTGAAATCGTGGAGATACCATCACAGGCTGCAGTGAGACTGCACACAGGGCCGCACACACAACACAGACATCTGAGGGTTACCGTCAACATTAGGAAGATGAAAGCAGATACTCCTAGGATAAGGATTTCTTTGTTCCCTTTGCTTTCCATGTGCAGCTTTCGATAATATGGTCCTATGAGATAAGTCTTTATGACAAGACATAAAAGAAAAACAGCAGCTAGCGAAAAAAGAATCTGTCCAATCAGAAACAGTATCCGCAGTATCTCCATGACAATGCTAGAAAGAAAAGAGAGAGATGTCATTTAACCTCCAAATACACTTCTTTCTTTAAAGTCTACAAATAATCTTAAACTATTTTTCTTTCACATATTACCAAAAATAAATGACCAAACCATACATCTCTTTATTTTTAAATGCTGAAAGAAAACTTATATATTACATTAATTTAGAAGATTAAGTCATGTGACTCAAATGTGGGTTGCTTGGGGATCTGTGCTTTGAAGGAAATAGGTTTTCAAGGATGTCAAGAGTTCCCTCCCACTATGGCTGGGGTGACGCTCAGCAGGTGAGAGCATTTGCTCCACAAGCATGAAGCTCTGAGCTCATAGCTAGCACCCATTAAACAAGGCAGACAAAACAAAACAAAAGGCCAGGCTGGTGGTGCACACCTTTAATCCCAGCACTCGGGAGGCAGAGGCAGGTAGATCTCTGTGAGTTCGAGGCCAGCCTGGTCTATACAGTGAATTCTGTGCTAGCCAAAGCTACGTAGTAAGACTCTGTATCAAACAACAGCACCAAAAAGAGCTGGGTGTGACTATGTGCGCGCTCCTAAGCCCCGTGCTGGCTGGATCGGAAGTGGGAGGACAGTGGGGCTGCCTGATGTGTCTCCAGATGCAGGGAAAGGCAGCGTCTCAATGGGGCGAAACAGAGTAATAAAACAGCTGGCATCTTCCTCTGCATGCACACCCCTCCCCATGTGCAAGTACATGGCATACACATGCACACACACCGTACAAACTCACTCATGTATACCATACACACACCTCACACACACACATGCCCCCCCCACATGCACATACACATGTTTACATCATACATATACATTCATGTACACCACAAACACACAAACCATACACTTACCTACACCACGCAGATACACCATATACATATGCACAGTACACACACAGACATGCACACACACTCACACGTGTACAGACACATGCACACACATCCACACACACACATGCACAGACACCATATACAGACAGACACACACACCACATACATACCATACGCAGATGAGGACACATGCACATATGTACAGAGAGAGTCTTTTATCTCTATGGATGCTAAATGATAAAACTACAGTCAGAAGGCTAAATGTCCACTGGAAATAAGCACATCACCCGCACGAGTGAGCTATAGCTGACCGTTAAAGGCAAGGTCAAGCTTTCAGTCCTCACACACTGTCTACTCTTCACTCCCCAGGGCTCCCTGTATTTCCCAACTGTGGTCATATCCTGCCTGGCATTCCTGGGGGCCTGCTGGATACTTTGTAACTCATTCAAACAAGTTAATTTTTCCCAGTTGATTTTTCCTTCCATATGGACCAAGCAAATGCAGAGTAGGTTTGGGGTTGTTTGGCAGGAAGAATGGAAAGAAGGGTGACAGGTTGTAGCAGGGACAGTGGCACAACACCTCTTAGACACATCATCACATGGCACGACACGCATGTGCGAAGATGCACATGTATCGCTACTCTCCGGAGGATCCTCGGCATGTACATACATTGACTCCTTTAAGCCTCTGAGTTGCCTGAGAAGAGGTGCGCTGCCGCCCCACTCCAAGGGGAAGTGGGGAGCAGTGGCGCTGTGTGAGTCTGCTCCAGGAGCTGGTGTGCAACCAAGCCAGAGGTGGCTGTTGCTGTCACTGCAGTCTGTGCTCAGAGACATATGTGACATGAGCGCAGGCACCACACTGGGAAAGGCATAGTGCAGCATCCCCGTAAACACGACTTTAAGCTAGACAAGCGGACACGTGTGGACCCTTACCTGGAAGACGCGCTTGCTCCGGCCTGTATGAGCGTTGGCATGACGGCAATGAACAGCCCCAACTGCACATCCTGTGTCACCAGCATGCCGAGCAGCACTGTGCTGTAGTCAATGTCACCTGCCGGCGACGCAGCTACTCAGAACTCAAGGCTCAGCAACCCGAAGTGCCCCAGCACAAACCCAGGCCACGGCGGCTGTGACTGCTCAGTGGGCAAAGGCATTTGCAGCACAGGCCTGTCAACCTGAATCCGGCCTCTAGAACCCATGACAAGGCAGACGGGAAGCTGGCTCTGCAAAGCCGGCTGTGCTCCACACGCATGCCATGGCGCATGCTCATACACACGCACGCAGCATGCCGCGACGCATGCGCAAACACACGCGCAACAGTAAAATTAAAAACAAAACAAAAATCACAGGGCTTGACATATTTTCAAAGTAACCCAAGTAATCTTTGTCATTTAAATAAAAACAGACTTTAAAATCTCTTTGGAGCAGTAGGTGGGGCACATGTGTAGTCCTAACTACTCCAAGGGTGTGGCTGACGGATTCTTTTAGGCGAGAATTTGGGGCCATCCTAGGCAATATAAAAAGGCCCATCTCAAAACACACTTAAAAGGGTTTACAATCTTTAAAATCAATGTTTGCATTCAAAGAAGTTTTTTTTAAATTAGTTTTGTTTGAGATGAGGGTGGGTTGGTTTCACTATGTAGCCCAGACTGGCTCTAAGGCTCAAGCAGTCCTCCTGCCTCAGTCTCCCAGGTCGCTGGACCTACAACTGCACATTATTGCCTGAAAAACTTTTTATAAAGAAAATCACAAAAATACTTTATTTCTACAGCTTGCTATTAATAGAATTATAGCAAAATGCCACTACCCAAAGATGCTGTGGCAAACAAGATGGCATGCTTGGATAATGGAAATATGATCACTTTGTCCTTACCCTCAGCTCCCTAACCAGCCAGACTCAGCCCTTTCTGGTTCCCACACTCTGCATTCTACTAGAGCAAACCCTCGCTCCCTTCCCCCTCCCCTGGCACAGGATGGAGCTCTTCCTAACCACAGTGGTAAAGCAGGAACTTCAGATTGCGTTTCCACCTTAGTGGTTACCTTTTTGTTCTCACAAGTCATTGCAAAACCCTGTGGATTGAGAAAAGCAGAGAGTACCACATGATATGCAGCGGCATCTGCTGCCAACTTCCAAGCCGTTGCCACAAGCCCTCCTCTCTCTGCAGAGCCAGCGCCACACATCACGCTTGGCATCTGATGAACTTTCTTTTTTACTAAAGACCCAGTGCAACCAGATGCATCAAGCTCCTACTGTTTTGGCTCCCCAGAAACTGTGAGCCAAAATAAGCCTCTCCCTCCTTGAGTTGCTTTTGTCAGAGTTATTTTACCAAAGCAACTGAAAAGTAACTAAGACAAACTCAGGACAATATGCAGTGAGCAAATGTCTGCCCCTGGCCTTACTGTGCTCACAGCCAGCAATCTTTTCTTTTGGGGTCAGCATTTTATATTTCAGGGAATGGACACTGAGGTCACGGGTAGCTCCTATTTCCCTTAAGTGGCTCTTCAGCTCTGCTCCTCACATGCTGCCACTGATCCATGGAGAACTCACTTCTCCCGGGTCAGGGAAGGGATCTGGTCTCACTCTTTCCCACCAGTGGCTCCCTACTTCCTCCCATGTACTGGCAGCACTTAGGGTGCCTGTTCAGATCCATGAGAGCTTGTGGCAAGGCCCTGCCACTTTGTCACAGCCACAGAAAGTCCTGTTACCTGAAGGGCTCCTCACCCATATTTTTTTTTTAATTTATGTATGTTTATTTTGTGTATGAGTAGTTTGCCTGTGTGTGTATATATATATATATATATATATATATATATATATATATATATATATTTGCATCATGTGCATGTAGTGCCCTAGGAAGCCAGACGAGGCCACTGGATCCCTCCGGATGATAGTTAAACAGGCCGTGAGCTGCTGTCCGGGTGCTGAAATCCAAACCCCAGTGCTCTGAAGAGCAGGAAATGTTCTCGCCCCCAGGCCATCTCCAGCCTCTCCTCACTCAGATCGACAAGGGCCATTCCTGGCCTCTTGGCCTCTAATGAATCTGAAGTTCCTTTTGCCAACTCCCATGAAAATGTTGGCAGATCTCTTTATTAGAATAGCTGTGAGCTTATAGATTCAAGGGGAAATAACATCTTATAGATTAGGCCTTTTTGTCCATGAACACAGACAAATTCTCTGATTAAATTTTCAGTAATATTGCATTAGTATGATTTTCCCCCTCAAGGGTAACACACACTTTTTGAGAGATTTATCCCCAAATTTCTTGCATATTTGATTACCTCTATACATTAAAACTTTAAAAAAGAAGATAAGATTTTTAGCCCAGGCTGGCTTATGTGGCTGAAGATGACCTTGAACTTCTGATCCCTCTGCCTCTCCCTCCCAAGTGCTGGGATTACCAGCCCAATGTCCTCTGTCTGGTTTACGCAGTAGTGGGGGTTGAACCCAATGCCTCAAGCATGCAGGGAAATACTCTATCAACTGAGCTATCTCCCAGACACTGACCACCCCTCCCCAGTTCCATCTCCTGACAGTGCAGGCACACCACCTTCTTAATACATTAGATCAGACCTTGGGAGAGCCTGCATCCCTCGGTGTGTCAGCCTCCCTGCCACACACACCAATAGCAGCATGTCCTTTGACCTTTTCTACAGTTTTAGTATAACCTTAAAAACAAGACAAAAGCAGCCTCCTTTCCACGAAGTCCTCAGTAGTCCAGTTTGTAAATCCCATGTCCCTCACTGTTTCCCCACCAGGATCGCCTGGCTGTGGACCTTCTGCTGTTGCTATCCTGGAGAGCTGGGTGTGAGGCTGTGAGAAAATCTTCCACCGGCCCTGCCCTCGGTCATATTTCTGTATCTGTGACCTGCTCTCCCAGGAAGGTGCAGGTTCTCTACCTTCTGACACGTGACCTAATGGTACAGGGAAGGTATGTGCTATCTCTTTAAGGCACTTGTCTCTTCTGTTGAGTGCTGAGATTTCCTTGGACTGGAAACACTGCTTCTGTATTTTGACACGACTGAGGCAAACTTTTCATTTTTCCCATTCAGTTTGAGATATGTACTTCAAATCCAAGCTTCACATCTTTCTCTGGTTGTGGAGAATTGCCAGCCATTTTCCATAGCTCTCCACACGCAGACGTCGAACTTCCCGTCCTGTTTGCATGTATGTAAATGTTCTCCTGCTTCTTGTCTGCTCTAAGCTTTTTGTATCTGATCCAATCACACAGATGTGACACCTTCATCTGTGTTTTCAGTCGTTTGATCATGCCATTGTGCTCTAGTGAACACTTGTGAAGGATGGACTCACAGACACTGAGGCTGACAGGTGTCTTTTCTAGAAGCAGATTTTTTTTTTGTGTGTGTGTGTCCAGGCCATCAGAGATCACAACAGTTGACTCACACGGAAAAAAAACCGAGCCAAGTAAAAGAGCTGGTAGCTTCTTCATTGCTAAAGCACTGGTTTTATAGGAAAATTCACCAATTGTGTTAGCTCCTAGTATTGTCATCACTAAACAAACCAACAGTAAACATGGGTCCCTCAACAAGCTACCATCCCCACAGCCTCCATACATGGTGCAGTACAGACTTCAGTCTAGTTTCTTTCCATCTCTCTAACAATGCTATGTACAGGAGCACACAGTGGGTGCTTCTTTTAACCCAGCAGAAAGGTGGGAGCACAGAGGCCCTGGGATCAGCAGAAGGCTAGTTCCTGAGGTGTTGAACATGTACCTGAGCAGCTGTTAGCAGCTGGACAATCCTACAAAGAAGGACTTAACAATTTCTCCTTACAGGCCTCCAGTCATGAATTGGCAGGTGAACATTAACTACACACATCCTTAGAACATGCTGCTTACCTACCTTCTTTATCACTCCGAGCACCGCCCACTAGGAACCTGGACACCAGGGGTGTGCTTGATAAGGACAAACAGGTGGAAATGAAGACACTCTGTGTGGGTCTGATCCGCAGAAGGTGTCCCCACCATAAGCCAAAAGCAATCATCAGTAGTGTCATATAGCAAGGTCCTTGTAAGGATATCCTCCATACCTGGAAAAGAACACATGTATTCATTCATACACATTCCAGAGCGACAGCCCATCTCTGAACTACAGCTACAGAGAGGAGAACTGACCTTCCAGGAAGGAACTCAGAGCCTATACACACAGACATAAAAAATGACATGTATCCCAGACTGAAACACATTCAGACACGGATACACACACAATACACAATCATCTCGCAATATCCCTGGAGACTGGTTGTAGCCCCCACCAAATACCAGATACCAAAACCTTCCAATGCTTGAATCTTTTATTTTAAAATTTTATTTATGAGCCGGGCGGTGGTGGCGCACGCCTTTAATCCCAGCACTTGGGAGGCAGAGGCAGGCGGATCTTTGCTAGTTCAAGGCCAGCCTGGTCTACAAAGTGAGTCCAGGACAGCCAGGGCTACACAGAGAAACCCTGTCTCGAAAAACAACAAAAAAAATTTTATTTATGTATTTTTATGTGTATGTTTTGTCTATATATTTGTTACTGCACCATATTCGTGCCTGGTGCCCATGAAGCCCAGAAGATCATGCCAGATCCCTTGGAAATGGAATTATAAGAGATTGTTGTTAGGACAGGACATTGGGAATGTCTGTCATACCTTATAGTTTTCATAAATATTCCCTAATTGTTAAAAAAAGAGAGAAAACTATATTTGAAAAAATTGCAAATTAGAGTTGAGGAAATAGTTAATGAAGTTTAGAAATTTATTGTTTAGAAGTTAGTATTTCATAGCTAACGCTATGTGGGTAATAAAGAACAATGTGGTTTAAAAAAAAAAAGAATATGTATCCCTTCACCCAGAATTATTTTATTGACAGTGCCGTGGTCTGAACCAATAGCCTCACGTATGCTAAGCAAACAATCTGGCATTGTGCTCCAACCCCAGCCCTACCCTAAAATTTTGTTTGTAAATCTACTTAAAGAAAAATGTGTCATTTAAAGAACACATTCTGTTTTAAAATGTTAGTCATAGAATTTTATCTGCACAACAAAATACAAATTCATGCACCTAATAATGAAACTGACTAAATACATTATGATGCATCAATAAAAACAAAAGATTAACTGCCATATAGTTGCTAAGAACTGAATCTGGGTCCTCTGGAAGAACAGCCAGTACTCTTAACCACTGAGCCATCTCTCCAGCCTTTCTCAAAATTTCCTGTTAAAAATGTGTAGTATTTTTATGTATGCCCTGGGAACTAAAGCCCCTACATAGCAAAGGGGGCTAAGCCGCTCTGGGACCCAGGTGTCTGTCCTTGGCCTCCTCTGCACTCAGGTGATCTATGTTTGGAAACCCTCAGAGACTCCTTCACTCCTGAGCCAGCCCAGCAAGTCAGTGCCGTGCATTGGGGGAGGGCAGGTGAGTGCTCACTGGCCTGTGGTCAGAAATCTCAGCTGCCAGCCTAGGAGCAACCCCACGCCTTCCAAGTTCCAGAAGAATGGCATTGTCACCATCTCAAGATGACTTATAAGATTCAATACAATATAAATGTTATGCAGATGCTTATATAGTATTAATTAGGAAATTAGTAACAAAAATACATCTGTTAAGTATTCAATACAGAAATATCTGTTTCTAAATATGTTCATTCTGCAATCCATGAATGAGCAACACACAATATGGAAACATGAGTATAGGTCATTCTCCGTGCCCTCCAAGTGTGTGTACAGAGATTTTGTTGTTTTATTATTTTTAGTATTACTATTATTTTGTCTTTCAAGAAAGGGGTTCACTGTGTAGCCCTGGCTTCCCTAGAACTTGTTCTGTAGACCAGGCTGGCCTCGAAGTAAGAGATCCACCTGCCTCTGCCTCCCAAGTGCCAAGATTAAAGACGTGCACTGCCACTGCTTGACTGTGTGTAGACATTTTAAAAACTCAGATTTTAAGAACATATCCTGGAAGTACAGAGCACATCTTCCCATTTTTATACGGACATAGAGACACAGCAGTAGCTTGTGAATCGTCACAGTAAAGCAGCAGATCCTAGAGGTGAGCCCAGGTGATGTGAGATCCTAGAGGTGAGCCCAGGTGATGTGGCCCCCTAGGCAGGCAAGTGCTTATTAGATGCTCAATATATGTGCAGCACAGTGCCCAACATAATGGGATACGTGAGAGTTTTACAGCTCTAACCCTGAAGTTTTAGCCCTGCTTTCAGCCTAGCAGAACAACCATGATCAATAGAGATTTACGTGTTGCATATTAACAACATGAAGTTCATCCTGTTTTGTCTTAAGTACGTGTTCATTTTTCTCCTCTCTGCTGCATACTCTCAGTCAGGGTCAATAGTTCATGGCCACCAGTCCCATAGTTCTAGACCATCTACTAAAAGTGGATGGGGGCCCAGGGTTTGGGTGTGTAGAAGACAGAAGAGACTTTATACAGAGCTAGTCTCAAGCAGCTCTCTGCAGCCTAGGACCTTTCCCATCCTGCTCTACTCTTAGGGTGACAATGCCATTCTTCTGAAACTGGAAAGGTATGGGGTTGCTTCTAGGCTGGTGGCTGAGATTTCTGACCACAGGCCAGTGAGCACTCACCTGCCCTCCCCCAATGCACGGCACTGACTTGCTGGGCTGGCTCAGGAGTGAAGGAGTCTCTGAGGGTTTCCAAACATAGATCACCTGAGTGCAGAGGAGGCCAAGGACAGACACCTGGGTACCAGAGCTGCTTAGCCCCCTTTGCTATGTAAGGAGTTTAGTTCCCAGAGGCTGGTCCCAGACGCTCAGACCCTTTCTCTCATTCCTGTGCTAGGCAGTCACATGGTGCTCTGCAGCCAACTCACCTCACATTCCTGCCACGCACAGTAGGAGTGCTGTGGGCTGCATCTCATGCAGCCACTCAGAGACCAACAGTTCAGGCTCATGAATTTGGGGCAGTTACTCATGTGAGAAAGCTTGGTTTTCTTTCCTTCTTTCCTTCCTTCCTTCCTTCTTTCCTTCCTTCCTTCCTTCTTTCCTTCCTTACTTCCTTCTTTCCTTCCTTCTTACTAATCCTCAAAGGGCCTGGAGTTTAAGATTGCTTATGTCAATCACCAGGCATGTGCTCAGACAGGCAGCTGACTCTTCAGTGTCCACATCTGGAAGAAGGAAGAGTGAGGCTGTACTATCTCTGGGACAGAGGGACTCTGGGTCCTTTTGAGAGTAGATCGTCCCCAGCACTTCGAGGGCCTAGAGGAGAAGGAACTCATGGAAAGATTCGGGTACAAGTGAGTTAAGTCAGAAGTTCCCAGTCAGCATGGGAACCAGGATGCATCTGAGTGACTTTTTTTTTCTTTTTCTTTTTTTTTTTTTTTTTTTTGAGACAGGGTTTCTCTGTGTAGCCCTGGCTGTCTTGGACTCACTCTGTAGACCAGGCCTGCCTCTGCCTCCCGAGTGCTAGGATTAAAGGCATATGCCCGGGCCAGGATGCATTTGAAATGTAGCCTACAGGTCACCCTGGGTCCAGACCACATGGGCTTTAGCCCCAAGTGGTTCCTGCAAAAAACTAGGAAGTTCATACCGGCAAACTCAGCAACAGCGCTAATCCCCAGACAGCTGATACCAGCCTCACAGGCTACCTTACAGTTCTGTTCCTTCTTTCTCAAGGCACATCATTCTAAAGTGAAGCAACAGGTCAGGGCTTGACGCACTGTACCCAGAGCTGCTAAGGGGTGATCAGCACGGGCTACAGCAAGAACCTGCTAGAAGACCAGGCAGGCGGACCTCTGTGAATTTGAGGCCAGCCTGGTCTGCAAAGCCAGTCCAGGACAACCAGGAGGACTCTGTTACATACAGAAACCCTGTCTTGAAGAAAAAAAAAAAAAAAGAAAATATGGCTCTGGCTCCCCAGGATTCATAATATATTCAGAGAGAGGAAGAAACTGATGAACTATTAAGATTTAAAAAAAGAAGAAAAGTTCAAAGGCAGGTACAGCAGCATTCGCCTATAATCCCAGCACTAGGGAGGGTGAGGTAGGAGGATCTCTGTGTTTAAGGCCAGTCTTCACTACACAGTTAGACCTTGTCCAGAACAAAGAGAACAATTTAAGTCAATAGCAAGGTAGGATGGTGAGAAAGGTCCTAGAAGGTCCAAGAACCCAGATGAAGCAGTCAGCAGGCATTCTGGGAAGGAAGCCTGTGCTCTCAGGCATTCTGGGAAGGAAGCCTGTGCTCTCAGGCATTCTGGGTAGGAAGCCTGTGCTCTCTACCGCCCTCTATCAACTTTGGCTGTTTCTAGTCATCCCTTCTGAGGACTCAGAGACCTAAGAGAACACCTGGCAATTATTACCATTTTGAAAAACACTATCAATGTTGTCTACCAAACATAAGCTGACTACATGGAAGAGGAGACCTGCCAATGTGCAGTGTTCACTCTCCTTACTTTGGGCTGCTCTGAAGCCCCAAGTCATTTACATCTGTGTGACGAAATGGGAAAGATGAACACCTACTGGACACTGTGGTTTGCTAAACTGATACCAGTCTTCCACATTCTAAGCCGGGAACTGCAACAGTAAGAAGCTGCATTGTTGGCAATCAGACTGCAGAGCCAGGGCACATGCTAGGTCTAGGGCTGCCACCCAGCCCAGGAGAGAGGAGAGGTGCTGCAGGATCATTAATGAAGGCCCGGCAAGGCCTCCAGTCCAACATTCTCCTCTATCATCATATGCATCACCCCCTCAAGCACCCAAAATACACTCACTTGACAGAGCAAGAACCTTTCCTTTAGGCTCTCTCCATGTCTGGACAACCAAGGGCAAAAGCCCCCAGAGAGCACTAATCAGAATTAGCCCTGGTTTACAATGCTCACGGTTATGATGTTAGCAATATCTCATGGAATGCCACTTCTCCATCAACCTTTGAATACTATAGAAAAAAATTAATTATGAAAACCAGGAGAAACTTTAACAAAATTCTACTATACAGATGATGCTCCAAACTGATGTCCAGGGAGGCTCTAGCCCTATTGGAGATCTTACTGCTCATCATAGGGAAACAGAACTTTCCCCACCTTGCTTTTACAACAATCACTGTTTACAACAAATCAGTCACTGTTTACAACAAATGTCTCAAATTTTAAAATCCTGGATGAGCTGCTGTACTTGGAAACAGAGGTCACATGTTTCCATGACAACTGCCCAAGATGGCACTTGTGATGGCCGATCCCGGCTTACTCTAACAAAGTAGGACAACCAGAAATCCCTTCTACCCAAGCTTATTCCCTCCCCACCCCATACTCCTCAAGAGAATACACAGGAAAAATGAAACTGTCTTTAGTTTAGGATCTAGATGAATGGTTAATTTTCTTTGAACTTTGAGTTTAGAAATTAACATATGTGGCTTATGATGTCAGAAGCACACGAGGAGACAAAAGTCCCTGGAAGATGGTACTGACAGTTCAGAACCCCTCAAGAAGAAGCACACCTTGACACATCAGCCCCAGGCAGTGAGAGTGGACAGATTGACAGAGCTCGCAGCAGAAGAGAAGTGAAAAAAAAAGTAAAGGCTAGTGACAAAGAGCCTCTCTCCAGGGAAGGCCAAAAAAAGGAGGATACAGTGTGAAGACAAATGCCATAAACCAGTGGTCACTCTTGGAAGCAAACAGGACTTTAACAAGAAAGTTAAAAAAGTATCAGATAGCTAAGAGTTGTGTCACATTTAAAATCCCAGAATGTGGGAGGCAGAGGCAGAAGGATTTCCACAAGGTCAATGTTACCCTGGGCTACATAGAGAATATAAGGTTCTACCAGAGTCTACAAGGTAATCTAAGACAACTATAAACACTCAAAATACTGGCTAGCTTTCAAAGAGCTAGAAGGCGCTATGCAAGCTACTGGAGGAGAAAAGTAATCGTTAACCATAATAAGCTGTGAATCATGCAAACCACGGCAATAACTGGCTTGGCAAGACATGCCCGTTGGTGCAATAGTGGTATGAACATCGCAGGAGTAACCAAGTACCTTCTCATTGGATTCAAGTCCCATTCCATAAGATGAAACCCATACCTGGCACTATCACTAAGCCAAAAACCTATGGCTAGCCAGGACATCGGCTCTAGAGGAAACCTACTACTGTTTAAATTCTGTTAAGTGGACATAGCATTAAACTGACTCCTAGGCCAGGCGTGGTGGCGCGCGCCTTTAATCCCAGCTCTTGGGAGGCAGAGGAAGGTGGATCTCTGTGTGTTCGAGTTTGAGGCCAGACTGGTCTACAAAGCAAGTCCAGGACAGCCAGGGCTATTATTACACAGAGAAACCCTGTCTCAAAACAAAACAAAAAACTGACTCCTAGTGACTTATTGTTATACCCACAGTACCTGAGAATAAGAGACTATAGAATGTTCAGCCCTAAAAGGAACATATATACCACATCCACTTTCCCAAGATTTAGGGGTCATTGCAGAAGTGGGAGTGGAAAGAGCATAAGAGACAAAGGGAGTGTATTATTACAAGGAAACATCCTCTAGACACAGCAGGCCAGCTGCACATATGAATGCATACAATTGTGACAGCATGAGCAAACCTGTGCAAGCCCACGCCAGATAAAATCCCAGCCTGGAGAGGGGAGTTGGGCATACAGTCCCGCCCCTAGCCATGGCACGGAGAGCAGCTGTTAGCTGCTGGCAGAGGGAGAGACAGGTTTGGAAAACTGTAACCCCTGATAAGTTGACCACACTCCAATTGAAGGCCATACATTCAAGAGTATTTGAGTAGCACAACTTGGTCTTTACAGATTAAAAAAGAAAATGGACCCAAACTTCGCTGGGAGGATCTGAGAAGAGTTGAGGATCTGAATATGATCAAGACACATACTATGAAATTTGAACCTTTCAAAGAATAGAGGTGGGGGGGGGCGGAGAGCACGAAGTTGGAATTTAGGAATGTGGAGGTAGATCTTGGAGGAGCTGGGGGAAGGAGTGATTGTGATCAAAATTAATCATAGAAAATCCTCAAAAAATAAAAATGTTATTTAAAAAAAGAAGTACTGTAGAAAATTTGGAAACACAGAGAAGGATACAACTATGGCTATTCCCTATTGTCTCCTGGTGTGCTTGCTTCTTTACATTGCTATTATCATGTAATATACTCCTTTTTTTCATATTAGGTCTTACTACATGCAGCTCAGCTGGAACCCTCCTGTTCCAGCCCCCCAAATAGCTAGGATTACAGGTTCATGCTACTGGACAGTTTCATTTCTTTCTTTTTAAAAAAGGTTTATTTTTAATTACCTGTATGTATATGTGTGGTGGGGGAATGCATGTGAGTGCAGGTTTGCTGGGAGACCAGAAGTGTTGGATCCTCCTGGAGGAGTCACAGGTGACTATATGCCTGTGAGTTACCTGATGTGGGTGCTGGGAACCGAAAGCAGGTCCCCTGTAAGAGCAGGAAGTGCTTTAACCACTGAGCCATCTCTCCAGCCCCTCATTTTTGTTAGTGCTGTAACAAACATTTCCCTTTGTTTCTATACTTTAGTATTTTAGTGTCTACATAACATTCCACCAGGCAATTAGGTTACTGCTTAGCCATTAGCTATTCAGATCATTTACAGGATTCTCTTGCCATTTATTGATTGATTGATTTGTGAGTGGGGGGTTGCCACAGGCCTGCCTATGCAGGTTGGAGGACAATTTACAGGAGGTGGTTTCCTCCTTCCACAGTGTGGGTTCTGAAGACCAATCTCTGGTGGTCAGCCTTGGTGGCAAGCACCCTTTACATACGGCACCATCTCACCAACAGTCCCTGTTTTGTTCTCTTCTTGTTGTTGCTTTGAGACCGGGTCTCACTATGTAGGCCTGACTAGTCTGGAACTTAACGATGTAGAGCAGGCTGGTCTCAAACTCATAGAGATCCACCTGCTCCTGAGTGCTGGGATTAAAGGCATGCGCCATCATACCTACCTTCAACATTTCTTAAACTTGTTACCATGATGAGTTAAAATCCCTTTGTTGGTAAATTTGTATGTTTATGTATGTGCAAGTGGGGGAAGGGGAGGCAGTGACACACACTGACCAGGGGACAAACTCAGGTGTTGTTCCTTGCAGTGTCCACCTTTTGGAGACAGGGTCTTTCACTTGCTTGCAGGGTGCCAAGCAAGGTAGACTAATTGGCTAGCAAGACCAAGATCTCTACTTTGCAAACACTAGAATTGGAGGTATGTACCACCATGCCCAGCTTCCAATAGTACTCATTTTATCCCCCAACATCTTTAATGATTAAGAAATCATTTCCCTCATTTTTGAGGTAAAAGAAAAATCTCTAATTCACTTCCTATCTTGGCAATTTTCTTCTAGAGAAATATACTGAATATTAAAGCTCTATTATATTTTACCCTCAGTTTCACACATTCTTGGAGGGACACACAATAAAGCTATATGAAAATTCATCCTATTTATTAAGTTTTGACTTTTTCAAATTTATTTTCTAAAAAATAGTATCAAAATAAAATGTCATATCCTGGCTTAAAAAAGGAAAAAATCCACTTGATAGACAAAAGATTCTCTATGATTTCAAGGCCAGCCTGGTCTAGCAAGACCTGACTCAAAAAAAAAAAAAATAGTGAATAAGCCAGTTTCTGCCACGCAATGGCAGAGGGGTTGGGTCCTTACCTTTCTCAGCTTTTCTGGAGAAAACTCTAAGCCAACAAGAAACAGGGTAAAGAAGATCCCAAACTCTCCTAATGTCTCTACCTGTACAATAGACTGAAAATAAAAAAGCACGTTATTTAATGTCTAATTTCTTAGTGTACTTCACCAAAAACATATGCTGATAGAGATACGTTCCCTAGACTCCCCCCCCCAAAAAAAAACCCAGTGTGTTTTCTAAAAAGAAATGAATTCTGCGAATTTTTCTTGTATCTGAGGTCTTTTTGGCTTCCTGATTGTATGTGTGTGTGCACATGTGGGCGCACACGCACACATCTTTTGACTCATTTGTCATTGATTTTTTAATACAGTCTTCTCAAATGAAAAGAAACAGGACAGCATACTTAAGTTTTAATTTAAATGTTCGTGCGGTTGGTACAGGTGTCCCTGAGCCCTCATGCTGTCCTGACCCAGCGTGAGCGGCCGACGCTGGCCAGCATGCTTGTTCCACTTTGCTGTGTCCCAGTGTGAGTGGCCGACGCTGGCCAGCATGCTTGTTCTGCATTGCTGTGTGCCTTTCGCCGTCACCTTACTGCTCATTTCTCTGGGATCTCTTGTTTACAGTGACATCGCTAAGTCTATCTCTCCATACGGGAATTTATTCCACTTACTGTTATGCCAGATGTCATTTCCTTGACAGCTTCTTGTTTTTGTGCTTCCTTACTACTGTTAGTTCTATTTTCCTTTTATTTCTCTTCCCTTTTCTTGGTCACACCATAGCTATGACACCAAAATGATATACTTAAATCTCCATTTCTCAGCTTCATGATGAAAGCCTACCGACTTCCTCCTGGAAAAGGGTTACTGTTTGGGTTCGTCTAACCACGTCCCACTTTTAGCTAGGGTGCCCTTGGGTCTTCACTCACAATCGCATACTTTCTCATGGTACAGCTGACCTTTCAGAGTGCTCGAGGTACCCAAGTGTTATGTGGCCCAGTTATCTTGACTTACCAGCTTGCTTGTGAGCTCTCTCTGCTCCCGTGTGTCTGCTTTTACCCTCAACACTCTAGAAGGGAGAGGGATGAGGCGATGGGGCCTTCTCCTAAATGTTAACTGTGGGAGTACCTGTTCAGAACATGAAGCTACACGCTCACTGTGCCATGGAGCCTTCGAGTCCCTCACAGGATGGAGGGCTGTCTCCATGGCAGGTCAGTTTCTCACTGGAAGGCCCAAGGCTTAGAGCCTGAGCAGCCTAAACAGGCAGCTCTTTTCCTGGCCAAAGATCATTTGCTGCTAAGAGCATTCTCGTGTGGTTGTGAGCTTCAGCCTGGCAAGCCACTGAGCTCTTCTGACCTGGTTCAACAACTGTGGACTAGAGCATCCTGCAAGTTCCCTGCGCACCACTTCCTTCTAATCCCCTGGGATGTCTCAGTGATGTGAGGAGGATCCTGAGGCTGGTCCTGTGCCCTCCATGACGAGCTCACAGCACCTACTCCTGGGTATCCTCTTCCCACTGTCCCCATCTAAGTATCCTTCAGTGACGCACTCAACATGTTCAGGACCCTTCTTTCCAGCCAGAACTGTGTCTATTTCTGTATGACAGGGGGTAGCAACCTGTTCCACACACAGCTTCAGCAAAAGAAACCTTGATTTCTACTGTCTCTTCAGACTGGGATTCAGTCAGCTTCTCCAAACCACAGGAACTGCGTAAAATTACACTGAGACCAATACTTCTGCTTGACTTATTATCTGAATAATGGTCTGGGTATTCCAGGCCATCCTATCACCAGAAAAACAGTTTTTAAATGTTAATATAATTTAAAGATACAGATAGCCTGTTATCCAGCAACCCTGAGTCGAGAAAGGCAATATTCCTGTAGATTAAAGAATGCATTAAGGATATCTTTGTCTGGTGTCTTCACTGACTCAAGCTCAGATATTCTCAGTCTTCATCCATGTTTCTTTTGTATCACATTAGACACTGAAACAGAATTCTTCTTACCTTAATACTGTTTAGTCCTGAAGGCCCCAGAAGTACACCACAAATTATATACCCAAACATCGTAGGCAAGCCTATTGTTGTACACAGCCAGCCACAAGGTAAGGACAGCATTCCTATGGTCACGATGTCCTAACACAGAAAGAGAAAGTAATAAACACAGAGTGGTTGTGAGAGGGTAGAATGGAACAGAGGTCCCGATGACACCTTATCGCATAAGGGTAAAAAACAAGCAATGAGAGAGGAAGAATTCTCACTACAGCTAAGTCTCACTCAGAAGCTGAGAACCATACACTGTATTATGAGAGATGAAGTCCAGTCCTGACAGGACTTGTCTGTCTGTCCAAGCTCTCTAAAAGCAGTCTATGACTCTTGAGTATTTGAATTTTGTTGAGTCTTCTGGTCCCAGACCCTACGAGCCCATATGCTAATTGGTGATACCTTAACCACTGGATTTCTCACCTCTTAGTAACTGATATGGTAAGATCCAGCACAGTGCTGAAACCCCCGGGTGGGTGAGTGAGACTTGGATCAGGGTATTTACACAGTCTCCAGTATTCCATAGGCATTATTTACCCATCAGTAAAGGAGGGAAGATAGCTTTACAGGGGAACCCCGACCTTCGTGGACGGTGCTGATGTCGTCAGTCTACAGAGTCAGCTCTCTGGGCCTGTTTTAGCCATAACCATAAGCAGCAGCACCTGACATGAGCTTCACTCTCCAGTAAGAACTACCACTTGGGAGGCGCTCTCTGGCATCCTGTCTTCTCTGCCCACTGGAGAGGCTATCTGAAACTCAAATGTGGTGCTGCATGCCTGTAACCCCAGCACTCGGGAGGCTAAGACAGGAGGACTGCTGAGAGCGTAAGGCCAACCTGCACTACATTGTAAACTCCAGGCCAGTCTGTCCAGGCTCCATAGTAAGTGCCCGCCTCATCAAAATAAAACAAAACAAGAAAGGCTTTTGAAAGGACAGATCTGAGTGTGCCAGCAAGCCTCTGACAGGAAGAAGGCTGCTGGCATCCAGTGTAAGGCAAGAGACTCAGCCTCACTGGCCAGCCCTAGGCTGATGGCTACAGCTTGCCTTTATGAAGTGGTGGTCCGCGCGTGGGATAGTTGAATCTCTGGGCTTGGTCAGAATATACTGGTTGTTCTGGGAGTCGATAAGCATGCTGAGGCCCAGACCGTCCTCCACTTCCCGCTTTGTGATATTCTGCTTGGAACTGGCCTCCTCTTCCTCCACTCTCAGAACTGCCTCAAAGTTAACACCTTTGACCTGTAAGAATGACCAGTATTATACAATTAGGATTAAATGCTTTCACATTGACATTTAAAGAGTAAAGACTTAAAGAATAACCAAAATGTTTTAGTATTTTGTTGCAAAAAGGTTAGTAATGCTAAGTCTGGTAACAGGGTCTGTAATCCCAGCTTACAAGGATCCAAGCTCAAGACCTACCTGGACCCCAGAATGAATGCCAGGGCAGCACAGGCAACTTGGCAGGATACCATCTCAAAATAAAAATGAAAAGAATAATGGGGGTGTAACTTAGTAGCATATCACTTTTCTGGCAACGGCACAGCCCTGAGTTTAATACCCAGTACTTCCAACAAGCAAACCCAAAAGAATCCATTAGCCAGAATTGGGGAATTTTTCAACTGAAGAATTTAAGGGTAAAAATATTAGCACTTATTCTATTTCCAAACATCTTCATTATGGTCTGTTCTTTCAAACATTTGTAGCTCTAGAAATAATTAGGGGCTCTTCTCCAACCCCAGAATTAATGAATCAAGCCCCCGTTCCTTCCCTGTTTCTATCCTCCTGATACACTTCTACTTTTAGTCTGATTTGGTTTTACTCCATAACTGTCTATAAGCCCACCCAGGACCCTCAATTCTTGGCATTGGTATGAATTTTCCCTTATGATCTCAACAAGACAAATGAGAGGCCTGAACTCTGTTTCTGCTACAGGTCTGCCTTTTGCAAAGTTTAAGAGACTCCCCAATAGATAAATAAGCACTGAAACCCAACCGCCTAAGCTTCCTGAAGCCAGAGTCCCAACCCAAGCTGAGTGACAAAGCTAGGGCTGCAGACAAGTCATTCATACAGGAGCGACCTTGGTTGCTACAAGAGAAAGCAGGGCCAAGCGTGGTAGCACATGACTTTAATCCCACCACTCGGGAGACAGAGGCATGGCTATCTCTGACTTTGAGGCCAGCATGGTCTACAGAGTGAGTTCTAAGACAGCCAGGGCTACACAGAGAAACCCTGTCTCAAAAAAAAAGAGAGAGAGAGACAGACAGAGAGAGAGAGAGAGAACAAACAGAATAGCTAGCTCACTTCTGAGGACATATATTAATTTCAACATGGTACAGAAGTGCTTTGGTCTACACTCATTCTCAGCTTCATTAGGGCACATGCTTATCATTACGGCTTAGCCGGAGGAGGAATTGCTGTGCTGTCCTGCTCACTGATTTTTTTTTTTTTGTTTGTTTGTTTGTTTGTTTTTTGAGACAGGGTTTCTCTGTGTATCTCTGGTCCTGGACTCACTTTGTAGACCAGGCTAGCCTCGAACTCACAGAGATCTGCCTACTTCTGCCTACCAAGTACTGGGATTAAAGGCATGGTGATGCCTGGCAATTACAGATAACGAGAACTGCCATGTGGGTTCTGGGATTTGAACTGGGTCCTTTAAAAGAGCAGCCAGTGCTCTTAACCTCTGAGTCATCTCTCCAGCCCCCTGCTTACTGATTTATTGTCGTCAAAGGCATGCTCCTCTATCTCCTCCTCCAAGCGATCGGCTGCTTTCCTCACGTCTTCAAGAATCTCATCCAGCATGGAGAGGCTCTTGTTTTGATGCTGCATATTTTTTAGGGCTTCCACTTGGTGTTTTTCTGCAGCAAGAAGTTCCACATACTCTGTCTCCTCCTATGTATTTGTAAGACATGAAGGGTTAGCAAGGGTGATACCAGGATAGACTTCCTCAAGCCCACTAAAGGCTCCATCTGGATCAGACCTAGTTTTCTAGGCCAACGGGCCAATGGTATGGGTGCAACTCTAACTCTACCCAGCAGAGGGAGTCAAGCATCCTAAACTGCTCAAATATGCTGAGCTTAGCAAAATGTGCAGGGCAAGCAACGTGCAAACATCCCAAAGAAGAAAGCATCCTACAGCAGATGGGCTCGCTCACCACCCATGAAGGTCCTCTGCTAACATGAAACCACGTGCTGAACACAGCACTTCTACAGGCACTGCGTTGGCATGCATGAGGCACAGATACACACTTAGTTGCTTTCTGGGTTTACAGGTAAAGTACAATCCAATCCTAGTCAGTTTGAGTTGAGCACTAGGATTTACATGATCTGGGTAGGCACCTCCCGGAAGCAATGGTGCCACAAACAGGCTCTGCCCTCCAGCCAGCCTTCCTAACAAGATCCCTAGACAGGGCAGGTTCCTCCACCCCAGATTGGTGGCTGACCTTAATGGCAGCCTCCCTCAGAGCCTCCAGTCGTTGCTTGCTGCTCTCTTTCATGTTGACCACATCTCTGTAATCCCCCTGCAGGGCTCTCTGCAATCCATAGATGGCCTGGAAGACCGAGTTCTCGCTTTCATTCAGCTCTTTCTGGAAAATTTCAAACGTGTGCACCTGGAAGAGTTTCTCCTCCCCGGAAAGGCTGGCGTCCTTCTCCACGGCTCTGATGGCATTCTTCAGTTTGTTCAGGACCACGTTCTTCTGCCGCAGGAGCCCAGTGAGCCTCCTGCAGCTGTCTAGGACCCACTGCTTCCTCTGAGTGGCAGTGGCGCCCTTCCCTCGGTGTAACTTGATGGCATGTTTGGCTACCTCCTCGTGCTCCGCAGCACTGGCTAGCAAGTGGAAGAATGGAAGCAGCATCCAGAAGAGACTCTCATCCAGGACTTTCATGGTCCAAGGATGAGGGATGGGGCGCAAAGACTTCTGCTATAGTCGGCTTGCATTTTACATACCCATTTTCAGCTGAAAAACAAATATGACATTGGATCAACTTCTGAACTTACTATGTCCAGATTACAATCAAATACTGAATGTTAAAGAACCATAAATGGAGAGTAAAGGGGTTTCAGCTGACTTTAAAGACAATTTTAAAAGTTTAAAACATAGCTGGGTGTGATGGCACACGCCTTTAATCCCAGCACTCGGGAGGCAGACACAGGTGGATCTCTGTGAGTTCAAGGCCAGCAAGGTCTACAAAGAGAGTTCCAGGACAGCCTGGGCTGCAAAGAGAAACCCTGTCTCAAAACAACAACAACCACAAAACAAAACAAAAAACCCCAAAACCATAGCCCCTCCAGGCACAATGTCACATGCCTGTAATTTCAGCACTTAGGAGAGGGAAAGGAAAAGATTGGATTGGGAGTTCAAGGCCAGCCCACACTACATCGCTACATGACATTTTGTCCAAAAACAATCCAACGAGTAAAACAGTAAGTAAATTACACGTAGCTTCACAAACCGACCATTGTGAAAGACAAAATCCTATTGTGCTTAAAAGGAGCCACATGGGGCTGGAGAGATGGCTCAGCGGTTAAGAGCACTGGCTGTTCTTCCAAAGGACCCGGGTTCAAATCCCAGCACCCACATGGCAGTTCACAGCTGTCTGTAATGGCCGGACGTGGTGGGCACACCTTTAATCCCAGCACTCGGGAGGCAGAGGCAGGTGGATCTCTGTGAGTTAAAGGCCAACCTGGTCTACAGAGTGAGTCCAGGACAGCCAAGGATACACAGAGAAACCCTGTCTTGAAGAAAAAAAAAAAAAAAAGAGGAACCACATGTCAAAAGAAGAAGAAACAAATCAACTTCCCCAGCACTAGGAAGCCACTGCCTTCTGAGATGCTGACCAGTATGCTTGACCACTCTGATTGCCAATTTTCCAAATCCTTTTGGAGCATTGCCAGTTTTCCAAAATGAGTCACAGTTAATGATGTAAAGACATGAAGACTAAAAACATTCACAAGACTCTGACTGTGTGTGCCTGGGACTCTGGGACTTGATCAAATGTTCAAACGTTTCCACCACTGAAATTCAGGCTCATCCTCTTTTCCTCTGAAGGGAGACATAACACAAACATGTTGGTGTTTGGCAAAAAGACCAGAGAGAACCTGGTTCCTGAAGTCTCGTTTGGGAGTGTGAGGAAGGTCTTGGTACCAGCTACAGCTGAGGTGACTGGAAGACACTGCCCAGGACAGGTGAGAGTACTGTTTTAGAAGCCGATAGCAGCTCTCCTCAGTAATGGTCCCTGAGAAAGAGTGATCTTGGAGACTGAAAGACAGACCGAAGAAGAAACAAAGATCAGAGAGGTCAAGGGAGTTCAACTCTAGGAGTTACCCATGCAATTGGCTGAACACAGAACCCCTGGTTCTATGCCCACAAAGAAAACAAAAATAGACCATCTTCACATGATTTGTAGCTTACAGACAAACCCCACCTAATCTCTTAATGGAGCCTCCAACTGACTGGCATGGCTATAAGACCTCCTCTACCCCAAAACACACCAGCATTTCATCTCCCTTGGAATCTGCCTCCTAAAACATATATATTCACTGCAAACCCCAGTTATTTTCCAGATAAAGTGGGCTAGCTGTATCAAAAATGAAAGGTAGCATTTCTAGAGATTGCATTCTGACAAAACCAGGAAGGGAAAGACAACGGCAACAGGCTAACAAAAAACAAACATGAGAAGTTGGATCTGAGTTCAGGGTCAGCCTGGTCTACAGAGCAAGTTTCAGGACAGCCAGAGCAACACAGAGGAACCCTGTCTCAGCAAACCAAACCAAACAAAAAACAACAAAACAAAACATGAGAACTCGCCGGGCGGTGGTGGCGCACGCCTTTAATCCCAGCACTTGGGAGGCAGAGGCAGGCGGATCTTTGTGAGTTCGAGGCCAGCCTGGTCTACAAAGCGAGTCCAGGACAGCCAGAGATATTCAGAGAAACCCTGTCTCGAAAAACCAAAAAAAAAAAAACATGAGAACTCAAAAATCCTAGAGGCCAGGTCATTCAGTGAGGGCTACAACATTCAAGTGCTTCAGCATGATGATTCTAAAAATATGCTGTTTCTCTTAGTTAGGATTACCATTGCTGTGTGAAACACCATGACCAAAGCAACTCGGGAAGGAGAGGGTTTATTCGGCTTACGCTTCCACATCACTGTTCATCACTGAAGGGAGTCAGGACAGGAACTCAAGCAGGGCAGGAACCTGGAGGCAGGAGCTGATGTAGACAATGGAGGAGTGCTGCTTACTGCCCTGTTCCTCATGGCCTGCTCTGTCTGCTTTCTTATTAGAACTCAGGACTACGAACTCAGGGGTGGCCCCACTCATAATGGGCTGGGCCCTCTCATATCAACAACTAATTAAGAAAATCTCATTCAGGCTGTTTTTTTGGTTTTTTGTTTGTTTTTTGAGACAAGGTTTCTCTGTGCATCCCTGGCTGTCCTAGAACTCACTCTGTAGATCAGAGTGGCCTTGAACTCAGAAATCTGCCTGCTTCTGCCTCCTGAGTACTGGGACTAAAGGCATGTGCCAACACTGCCATGCTGGAGGCATTTTCTTAACTCAGGGTCCCTCCTCTCAGGGGATGTTAGCTTGTGTCAAGTTGACATAAACTAGCCAGCACACTGTTAAACCAGGGGATTGGCACTGTGGTCAGAGTAACACTCAAAATCCCAAGGAGACACCATATTGTGGTTTAAATGAAAGCATCCTGTTTCAGCGGGACATGAGCAGGGACGGCGTGGAGAATGAAAAGACCCTGTTGCCCCAGCAGCTTTCCTTTGTGTCGCTATCAGCCTTATCCACATGTGCTACCAACTCAGATGCAAACTGACCATTTCCTCCTACATGGCAATACATCTCCTTGCCTCCTGAAGTGGCTACCTCTTTCCTGTTCCCAGGGAGGCACATTCTCTCCTTTAGAAGGGCGTACTGCAGCTCCCCCAGAACTAAGCCAGGAACTTGGGATCCTTTGTTTATGTTTCTCATTTTCCCCCTGAAGATCTCCAAATGTGATTACTTTATAGATCTCAGGCTTCAGAAAAACCTTTTAGAACAGTATGTTTGAGAATGGCATATTGCACTCATTCCTGCTTCCTTCCTCAACCAGGTTCCTGAAATCAGTTATCCTTCCAGCTCATATGGGAAGGAGTTAATTTTTAGGACAACTTTTGAAGATGCAGTTGTGTAAGCAGTAATATTTTTCATAAAAGTTACTTATAACATGAACATGATACTGAGATTATCTAGGCACCCTTAAAATACAAACAACGCCTTTTAGAGAAGTTCATTTTATTTTACCTTCAAATCTGCCTACAAAATCCTATGGACTACTAAATTATAGCATTTTTTAATTGAGTACATTAGTAAACATCTTTATAATCCCAATACTCAGGAGACTAAGGCAGAAAAGCCAGGAGTCTGAGGTCACTATGGATTATACAGAAGGTTTTAGGCCAGCCAAGGCTACATAAGAAGATCATATTTCAGCCAGGCGTGGTGGCACATGCCTTTAATCCCAGCACTCAGGAGGCAGAGACAGGTGATCTCTGTGAATTCAAGGGCAATCTGATCTACAGAGTGAGTCTAGGACAGCCAGGGCTATTACACAGAGAAACCCTGCCTTGAAAAACAAAAACAAAAACAAAAAAACAAAAAAAGAAGACCATAATTTCCCAAAAAAAGCAATAATGATAATAATAAAATGGAAAGACACTTTGGATTTCTGTAATATTGAAAAGATACCTACAACAGCTTGGAGAGATCTCAACACTGACTGGAGAAATACCCAAAAGGAAAAACACTGTAAAGTACACTTAATGTTCTCAAAATAACAATATGATAGAGATGCCCGCTGATGAGTGGTCATTAGGGTAAGGACCAGGAGGTGGTGACCATGTCTGCTAAAGGAGCAGGAGGGATCCCCAAGAGCTAGACAGGCCTGAAGCAGATGACAACAAGGATTCTTATGCACATTTATTCATCTTGGGCTCCCACAAATGGATAATCTGAACAACATCCCAATTTCACTGATGATAATTTCCTGCTTATACATAGCCCAGAGGGCAAAAGGCTGTTCCTGGAGAAAAGAAGTGAAGGGTCTACTCCACCTAATTGTTCTTATGGTTTTACAACTGCACTTGAATCTATGGTCATCTCAAAGTGAGTTTTAAAAATATTTTATCATTTATTAAATTTTTAGATTTATTTTGTTATTTTACCTGTATGAGTGTTTTGACTACAGGTATGTATAGGTACCATATGTGTGCCTGGTGCCCATGTCAGATCTCTGGTACTGGAGTTACAGGCAGTTGTGAGCTGCCATGTGGGTGCTGGGAATTGAACCCTGGCCTTCTGAAAGAGCAACAAGTGCTCTTAACTGCTGAGTCAACTCAAAATGAGTTTTTTTTTAATTGCTCACACACAACTCTAAGGAGGCACAGAGCTTAGAACTAAGCCTACCACAGTTTTTATATTTGAATGAGGAAATGTTGCAAATAGAGACATTTCCTCTTTTTTTCTTTCTTTAAAAAACAAAAACAAAAACCAAAACAAAAAATCATTAAAAAAAAAAAAAAAGAAAAAAGACTCTACGGTCTCTCTGTGTAGGTCTGATTGTCCTCCTACTCGCTGTGTAGACGAGGCTGACCTCAACCTCAAAGATCCCCCTGCCTCTGCCTCCCAAGTGCTGGAATTAAAGGTGTTACACTATGCCTGGCTTTCTTATTTTCTTTCTTTCTTTTTTCTTTTCGTCGATGTTGTTGAGGAAGATACTGTCTGAGAGTTAAACTCAAAGCTATTCTTTATTTAGAACAGCAACATCAATACTTTCAGCATAAGAATCACAGAAGTTTCCAGGCATGGTGACTGATTCCTCTAATCTCAGCCATGATTTCAAGGACAACCTGGGATACATAGCAAGTTCCAGACCAGACCAGGCTACATAACAAGACTGTGTCTCAAAACAAAAAAATCATAACCTTTAATCCCAGCATTGGGAAGGCACAGTTCGATGGAGCTATGTGAGTTTAAGGCTAGTGTGGTCTACCAGGACAGCCAGAGCTACATAGTGAGACCCTGTCTTATAAAAACAAAACCAAGAATCATAAAATTTACTTCAAAACTTATTAAGAAGAAAGAAATCTTATTTTTCAATTTGAAACACTGTGTTACTACACAAGCAATGCCACTTTCAAATTTCTGACTCTCTTACCTCAGCTTCCAAAGTAGAATTCTGGTTTTTTTGTTTTTGTTTTTGTTTTTTTTTTCGAGACAGGGTTTCTCTGTGTAACAGCTCTGGCTGTCCTGGACTTACTTTGTAGACCAGGCTGGCCTTGAACTCACAGAGAATCAACCTGCCTCTGCCTCCCAAGTGCTGGGATTAAAGGCGTGCGCCACCATGCTGGACTAGAATTCTGTTCTTTACAAGACAATGCTTGAGAAGAGATGGATGAGACAGGAAAGAAAACTCTCAATGGGAAAAACTACTGAATTAAAGCCCTTTGGTTTAAAGCCTGTTGGTTTCTTAGTTTGCTTTTGAGACAGTCTCACCACATAGCCCTGGTTGTCCTGGAACTAGCTATGTAGACTAAGCTGGGCTCAAACCCACAGAGATTGAAGTCTCTGCCTCCCAAGTTCTGGGATTAAAGGTATGCTCTATCATCAGCAAAGCCTATTTTAAATTTCAAAGTTCATTCCAAAAGAGCACTTCCATAAACACAACAGGGAGTTGGCAAAGATGAAGCATATTATTCATATCCCAATTACTTCAAGAATTAGAAAACAAGAAAGAGGACGTAAATGAAACGGTAATTCTGTGACCCCCTAAAAAGTTTTAAAGAATTTTTTAAACTTGGGATGGGGAGTGTTTCATTAGTTGGCCAAGCCTCAAAACTACCTTGGGGTGGGGGGGGGGGCAGACCACGATGGTGACATAATATGAGAGAGGGATTAGATGTCATAAACCAAAGAAAGATGAGAAAAACAGAGGCTGGGCAAACAGTGATTTAACTTATAACCATGAACCATAGCGTCTTAATGGTGACCAAAGGGTTGTTCAAATAGCTACTTTATTTGTCCAGGTGGTACCAACTTAAGTCCACAAAGAAAGGAGACACGGAGCCTGTTCACTAGCCAGCTGCTTCTGTTTGTTCTTTCTTTAGTTAGGGAAGCCAAGTAGGAGAAAAAGATCCGTGAAGAAAGAGGCCTTTTCATCAGCAGCAAATATTTCTCTGGTAAGTAAGCAAATCCACAGTGCACCCTAGGAAGACAGAGCTGGATGCGGAAAATAAAGCCACTAGGACTTATGCAAGAGGTTGCAGCCAGAGGTTAAACCCACCGGGCTAGAGTGACCTTCCACGTCACTTTCAACTAACTTGATTGGTTACACCCAAAAAAACTACACCTAAATTAAGACTCCCTGGGGAATGTGTAAACCACCTGGGTTGCTTGTTGACTATGACACCCCCCCAGGTTAAGTCAAGTGTTGCAGGGACCGCACATCCCTATGAAAGAGATAATCTCGGAGTGTTCATTTCCAGGTAAATCTTTAAAAAGAGGCTGTCTGCCTCAGTACCTCACAGGACACAGGGACCACATAAAATTCCAGGGACGAGCAAAAACGGAAGGCTCAGGGAGCTGAACCTCCGAGCCTGGGTGAAGTCTTGGGAAGGGGAGCCCCCGAAGCCACTGGAGAGAACTTCAGGAAAGGAGCCCCCGCTCCAGGAAAGTAGACAAAGGCAGCCCCCTAGGAAGGACCCCCTTTTAGAAGAGACAAATCAAGAATCCCTGGGTAGGAGTCCCCAGGATCGAGCTCCCCGGATGGGGACCCTGGTGGAGCGCGTCGCAGGACAGGAGTCCCGCAGCCGCAGAGCTCACCCTAGTGGAGGAGGCCGCTCTCTGGACATGCAACCTCAGCATCGCTGTCCTCGATCGGGAGCACCCCGGAGCAGCAAGAAAAAGGGACAACGTGGACTTGCCCACATCTCTTTCCCAGTCGTGGTACCAGGACACGGAGGACGGCACCGCCCTCTTACTCCAGGCTCTTCTGACGTGCTGCTGAAAAGTAGTCGCGGCCCCTTTAAGCAGGCTGCCGGTGGACAGCTCCGGCGGACTTCGCGCGGCGCGGTGCTCGCCGGGAATTGCAGTTTTGAGAGCCTGTCGGCCAGTCCCCTTCCAGAGGGTGCGCACCCTGAGAGCCACAGGGTAGCAACAGCCTCCGAAAGAGAGGTTATGGTTTATTCAAAACGCCGTGCCTAGGCGCTGAAGGGCGCCTGTCTGCACCGCACGCGGAGAGCCGAAGACTGGGCTAGCTTTCCAGTCTGCTAAAGGGACTGGCAGAATACTGCGCCTGCGCAAAGAGCGCCCCGCTAGCAACAGCAGCGCTCGCCTGCGCAGAGGAAAAGCGGCGTGCGCTTGCGCAGAAAATTGAAGCCGCTTCGGCAGCCTTGGGGGAGCATGGTAGGTGGCTGGGTTTGCGCTTGGCAGGTGCAGCCAGAGCCGGGCGCGAAGGTCACCGCTCCGTGGCGGCTTCAGGATAACCGAATGGAGGAGGCCGGTGTCCCCGTCGGAGTGTTGAGGGAGGGACACTGTTGACTTGGAAAAGCATGGCATGGAGAGGAATGTGAGGAGCCCAGTTGGGTCTCAGGGAGGGCAGCGGCGCCAGGTCGGCCCAGTGCGGACCGGACTGGAGGGCAGGACGGGGTTGTGCGGCGGGTGGCACCTGCCTGATGGGCGGAGCCGACCCGTGTCTGAGTGGACAGTGACGCGGACTGGGGCGGAGCTGGCCGAGCACTGTAAGCTCTCGGTCCTGGGAGTTTTCTGTAAGAGATAGAAGGAAACAATCCCGGGGAGGTGATGCGCGAGGCTCTGAGGAGTAAAGATTGTTTGCGATCCGCACAGCTCGCGCCGGGCGAGGATATCACCAATTGCCTGCTCTGTTCCAAAGCCAAGATCGGACTGGGGCTCTTAGAGACCGGGAGGGATAGACAGGAGTCTGAGGTAGAGGAGGGTTAGCCTAGTAGAGTTGTGCAAAGGCCTGGACCGCAGGAGGGGCGCTTGACAGTCCCATTCCTTGGACCCCCGGTTAACCACGCTCCTAGAGGCTGCGGGCGGATGGGAGCCGCGGAAGACAAGTGTTGTTTCTGTCCTTAGATGTCTGCTTGGCTTGGATTGGAGTTTGTGTAGAGGAAACAGAGAACTGAGGACCGAACCTCAGGGAGGGAAGAGGGAATGGAACGAATACCGGGAAAGGCGAGACCGGAAAACTAGGTGTGACCCTAGAAACCAAGAAATAATTGAAAAGAACAGCCAAGAGACCCTTCTCACCAGCTGGTAGCAGACCCCGCGCGCGCTCACCTATGCATGTGAACAGGAGCTTATCGTGGGAAGGAAATGTTAGGAGGCTGAAGATCCGGAAGCGTTTGGATTTACCCACTCCCCAGACCTGCACAAACCAAAACACAGGCAGCCTAAATTGGGCTACAAATTTATTTGATCAAATGGTTGTCCCCTGAGCCCTTTGTCAATTGACCTTAAGAGGAAGTATTTTGCTAAGCGTCTCTGGCGGGACATTTTACAGATGCTTTTTTGAATCTTATATAGGAGCCCCCTTGCGCCTAGATTGTGCGTTATTATTTTTCACAAGATAAAACATAAAGCGTTTGAAACAAACGTTTCACTGCTCAAAAGACATCTGTCCTGTTCCATGCCAGCTTCCTCTGTTCAGAAGGTCCATTTGTCCTGTTTTCTGTATATCTTACTGATTATCTCCTGCTGAAACAATTCTGAACAGCTACTGTTATATGTGAGGATCTGTGTTGACTATGTGGGAGACTATGAAAACACAAATCAGTGGCCGAAGGCAGTTTTAATAGTGTAAATTTAGTTTTGAAACATCTGAAAGTAATGCAGATGAGCCATTGGAAATGTTAGGTAGAGAACATCCCCAAAAGGTCGACCCTGAAGGAGCTTTGTTAGTCTCTTCTTGATGTTTTTTTAAATGTAATATTTTATTGCAATTTAATTGACCAAAAGGGTAAAAGCTACCACCTCAGACTGAAGTAATGACCGCACTGAGAACAATTGCTCCTCTTCCAGAGGATCTGAGTTCCATTCCCAGCATCTGCATCAGGCAGCTTAATTGCCTGTAACTCCATATCCAGGGGATCCAATGCTCTCTTCTGGCATCTGTGGGGTGCACACGCACACACACACACACACACACACACACACACACACACATATGCATGCATGATGGCACATACTCCCAGCACTTGGGAGTGAGAAAGGCAGGCAGTTCTCTGGGTTGAAGGCCAGCTTGGTCTACATAAAAAGTTCCAAGCCAAGCAATCTTAAGGTCAATCAGACTGTCCCACTTTTTATTTCAAGAGTTTTCTGCATTTTAGGGGTCAGTGAAATGGCTTAACAAGTAAGGGTATCTGCCACCAAGCTTGATGACCTGAGTTCAATCCCTGTAACCCATAAGGTGGCTAAAGAGGGTCAACAATACAATTTGTATTATTTTTTGACCTACACACACACACATATTGTGGCACAGGCACACAAAATAAGTGTAATAAATAAGTGTAATTAAGTACAAAAAATATCCTGAAGTTTTTAAACTCTAAATAATGGAACATAGAAAATGTCCCCTAGTATTTGGGCTCACAGGACACAGTAAGTAAGCTCCATTGAAAGCCACTTGCTAAGTAGACTTTGGCATGGGTTTCTCATCTGCTTACATGGATGGACTTGGAGCCTTATTTTTCCTGTGAATTTTTGGTTTATGAGCCATTTTTTCTAAGAAAGTTATTACCAATTCCCATTTCTTCCCATTAAACCCTAGTTCCTTTAGCTGTTTTTCAACACAAAGCAAACACTCTTTAGACTTAGCTGTTGATTATTGGTTTTTTAGAACATTTATTATTGGGGCTAGAGAAATGGCTCAGCAGTTAAGAGAACTTCACAGAGGACTCAGGTTCTGTTTCCAACACCCACAGGGCAGCTCACAACTGCCTTTAACAACAATTGCAGGGGATCTGTCACCCTCTTCTGGCTTTCATGGGCACATGTAGACAAAACACACACATAAAAATAAATCTTATAAAAAAGAATTTTATTATGAGGCAGATGTGTGGAGGTCAGAAGGTATCTTTGTAGAATCAGTTCTCCCCCTTTACATGGGTTCTAAAGATTGAACTCGGTTGTCAGGCTTATGCAGTGAGCGCTCGGAGCCACTCTGCCAAGCACTTTCTTTTGGGGGAGACACTGGGGGGGATGGAGGGTCTCACTGTGTAGCCTTGGCTGCCCTGGAACCCACAATGTACATAGGCTGTCCCCAAACTCATAGACATCTTGCCTCCTGCCTCCTGAATGCTGCGATTAAAGGCGTGCACCACCTTGCCCAGTATCAGGATATCATTTTTTATGGTGAAATCTTTTTTTTAAAGGTGTATCTTCCCCCCCCCAACATCTTCCCCTTTTAGTCCAATAAATGGCTATTTTTCTTGTAACAATAAAGAACAATTAGGCAACAACTACGAAAACTGTAAGGTATAACATACATTCCCAACATGGAGTCCATATGTATTTGGCAACTGATAAGAATATTCTATTATGTATCTATCACTGAGTTTAAAGTTCTACACCTAACTCAGTTTCCATCCTAACTTGCATTACTAACTTAAAAACATCTTCTTAGACCTAGAACATCCTTTTAATTCCTAAACAACTTAAAATTTAACCGTGAGACTATAACTACCTAGTCTTCAGCCACATCAGAGACCTGAGAAGGATAAATATATCTGAATAAACAGGAAGTTCAAAGCCAATAGCTTCCAAAACTAAGAAATGACAGACAACTGGCTGCCTGGACAGTCTCCAATTTTTCTCTATAACATTGGAGCATCTATCTTTAGCCTTTTGGCCCATTTTCTCTGACAGACATTAATTGTAAAGCAGGAATTATGAAGGACTTGCCTACCCTGTCTTGGCAGAGGTAGGCTGTCGAATTACCTGCTTCCAAGTTTTGTCCTTTTCAGATATCATTCTGTCTACAGTTGAAGCAAGGGCTTTTTCTTTCCCAGTGGCTAGCTTGCCACTAGTGCAGCCATCTCCAAATGGATATTCTTCGATCCTCATCATCTACATGAAGTAGAATGGGGGTTGCTGTCAGGAGCTGACATGTCTCAATATCAAAGAATCTTAAGAAAACATCTTTAAATGTTATCTCAATATATATATATATACACACACACATATATATATATATATATATATATATTGGTTTTTCAAGACAGGGTTTCTCTGTGTATCCTTGGCTGTCCTGGACTCACTTTGTAGACCAGGCTGGCCTTGAACTCACAGAGATCCACCTGCCTCTGCCTCCCGAGTGCTGGAATTAAAGGCGTGCGCCACCACAGCTGGCTATGGCGAAATCTTAAAAGGCTAACATAAAACCACATGACTGTTGCTAGCTCCTTGCTCTTCCTTCATGGATGTTGCTGCTGTTCATGTTGAACTAGCACCTTGGTACTCCCTTTAGGTGGGGGTAATATATTTTAATATATTGGAGGAGATCTGTTTATTTCTCTGTCTCCAGTTCTGCCCACTCTAACTAATGCAGAGGTAATTTAAAAACCTCGTTGAGTGCCCAGCATACTTGCATCTGTCATATTCTCTGTGCACTGGGTGAAGGTGAGTTGTTGTACACTGGGAGAGGCCTGCAGAGGTGACTTCAGGAGTCACATACCTCAGAACCAGGCATCTTCTGGTCTTCCAGATGACTAGTTTCTTGATGTGCAACTCTCTGTGACATTACACCTGTTAAATGGTGTGGCTGTTCCAGGGAAATAACTACTGAACAATCTTGGAGGTTCTTGCTTGCAATGTTGAAATTTTATTTTAGTGTACAAAGTAATAGTGATTAGCATGGTCCCAGTATTGTGAAGCCAACCCCCCTTTATCTTCCAAAATATTTTCATCATCTCAAAGAAAGCCATGTACCTATAAGCATTTCCCAATTCCCCCCTTCCCCTGAACCCCTGTTATCCACTTACCTACAGATTTGCCTATTCACATTCCATATAGCATGTAATATTTTCTGTAATATATGGCCCTTTGTGTCTGGCTTATTTCACTGAGCATAGTGGTTTTGAGATTCATTCATATTGTGGCATTTGTCATAGCTTCATTCTTTTTAATGACTGAATGACACTTCATATACATATACCAAAATTAGTTTTATAACCGTAACAGAATTTTTAAATCTAACACTAACCGCTATTTCACAGTAAAGATACCTTGTCTGTTCTTAAGAGAGGACCATTTGGGGATATCAAATTTGTCTTTCTCTTAAGGCTTTTTAAGTATTTCTGGGTTTGTCAGTCTTTCCTTAGGGAGAGTTGTTAGAGTCACAAAAAGATACTGTCTCTATGGGGGCAGGGATGCTCCCCCTTTTCTGAGGAGAAGGGGAAGGGTGATAGGAACAGGGAAGGAGAGTGAGACCCAAAGTAGGGGAAGGAGGGGGCTACAATCGGGATGTAAAATGAATAAATAAACATAAAATTTTTAAAAAAGATACTATCAGCTGTCAGAGAACTATGATAGCATATGAGATCTGTTCTAATTTAACTAAATTTGATCTCAGCCAAGAACATACCTTGGGTTTTGTTTGTTTTTGTTTTCCTGGAGCTCACTCTATAGACCAGGCTGGCCTCATAAAAGGCTGCCTACCTCTGCCTTCCAAGTGCTAGAATTAAAGGCATATGCCACCACCACCCAGGTGTCTGTTCTTTTTAAAGGCTCAGCCTTCAGTAATAATATGTAGAATATATTCCTCCAGAACCTATATTGGGACAGCAGAGGAGAGTCAACAAGCCAGCTGCCTGTATAAAGTTTTATTTGCATATACATAGTGTCTGAACTGTTGGCTTTTACTCTACAAAGCTGAGTCTGTGTGAGAGACTGTATGGTTAAAGCTTGTGTATTCACTGTCTAGGCCTTTGTCTCAGGAACTCTATGTATCTTTAGTAATTGAGAAAGCAGAATGCCTTTGTTTTTTAAGTAATCATAGTCATCAGAATTTACCATGCCAGGAAAAAAATGTGTATATATATATATATATATATATATATATATATATATATATATACACACACACACATATATTTGTATGTATGTATGTACATATATACATATATATCCATAATAATAATCCTAAATGTTCTTGCTTGCAATGTTGAAATTTTCTTTTAGTATACAAATTTATAGTGATTAGCATGGTCCATATATATATATATCCAATTTCAAAGTAAACACATTTTAGAATTTGTAGTAGTGGGACCTGGAGAGATGGCCCAGCTATCAAGAGCACCTGGCTGCTCTTCTAGAAGACCTGAGGTTCACTCCCAGCACTCACATGGAAGCTCACAATCAACTAGAACTCCAGTTTTAGTGTATCCAACACCCTCTGCTGGCCTCTATGGATACTGTACACACACAGTGCACAGACATACAGCAGGTAAAACACTCATAAACATGAAAATAATCAATAAAAACTTCAAAAAATCTTTAAAAAGAATTTGCCATGGTGAAGCCATTTTTTTGCTTTACATCTGTGAAAATATCTTACTGTCCAGTATAATAAAAGATACGTTCTTCTGCTTGCTTCAGCAGCACAGATACTAAAGTTAGAACAATACAAGAAGGTTAGCGTGCCCCTGTGCAAGGATGGCATGCAAATTCATGAAGTGTTCCATATTTTTAAAGACTGCCCCAATCTTTCTGTGTTGGTCCTCTTGTTATATCACAAAGCATCATGTACCTAGAGGCTTCCCCTGCACACTCATGAGGAGAAGAGCCTGAGACTGGTGACATTTAGAATCTTAGGGAGTCTGTTTCATCACTGTGAGCCCCTAGAAGGTCTCAGCACCCAGGATATACAGTGCCTACTCAAGGGGACTCGGTGCTGTATTTGGAATGCATAGTCTTACTCCTGCTGAGTCAACAGTAGTGTTTAGAGGAGCGTGAGTTTTGTCTGAGGAGAACTCTAGAATGTGCTCTGTTGTTAGTATTTGCATCTTATTTTATAAGGGCTGTAGGACCATTTCCCTCAGGATTGAAGCCAGGAGCGTAGGACTACGTCTGATCCCTTGGTAGATTTTTGCATGTTATTACAAGAGATTTTCCTAGCCTATTCACATTTTCTTTGCTGTGGCAGCTAAGAGGCTTGGAGCCTGCTTTTCAGCCCATTTTACACTTCTATACATGGTACGCATGTCTTTTATTCTAACCCTATTCTTATCTTCTTTTTCCCCTTTATTTCTTCATCTGCATCTTGCTATTCATTATGTATTTCTGTAAGTTGAGATTTATTCTGTGTTGCTATAAATTCTCATCTTTATTTTAACAAACTTAGTGTAGTCCTCAAGTAAAATTTGTTCCCTTATTATTGTATAAAGCTTCTTGTTCAAAAAAAAGAAGCCTCAGTCAGGACTGGTGATACAGCTCTGTAGCGTGGCACTTCTGTGCAAGCTTGAGGCATGCTTGAGGCCCAGCTTTGATCCCCAGCAAATAAATAAAGAAACCTTTATACTGTGGACTCTGTTTTGATTTCTAGAAATGAGCTAGTCTCTTCTGGTGTTACTTTCACCAAGTTACCCTGAGAACTGTCTGTGCTGGTCTGTAAGTATGAGGATGCGGTCGTGTTGCACTATAGACTGTACATAGACCATTATTTGGCAGGTGTATTATTTATTACCCACAGCCTCCGGGCTGCTTCTCATCTCACATACAGAATTAGCATCTTCACTCTGTCATAAGCACTTTTTGTGCTTACTTGTGGCCCTTTTGTAATTATCTCCAATGTAATTCTTAGTTATTTTGTATTTCCATCAGCATGGTTCTGCTTTCGAACTAGGAAAAGCTTTAAAACAATAGTGCTTCCCAATTGTCCATTTTCTCCTTATTCACTGAATGTAATGGAAACTTAATGACTCTGCAGGTGGGCCCCTATGATGGCATCAAGTCCCTGCATTGTTGACAGAAGCCCAGATACATATTACCGAGACACTGTGCTAATATTTTAGGGGGGGGCTATATTTTATACAAAGGGAACTGAGTAGATATAAAAATATTTTTCCTTTTTAATTTTTTTTTTAAAGACAGGCTCACTATGTAGCCCTGGCTGGCTTGGAGCTTTCTTTGTAGACCAGGCTGGCCCCTGAAGATCCACAATATGTGGCTAGCTTGCTTATTTATTTAGTTTTGTTGTGTAACTTTGGACTGTCCTGGAACTTGCAGTGTAGAACAGGCTGCCCTTGAACTCACAAAGATCTGCCTGCCTCTGCCTCTAGAGTGCTGGAATTAAAGGCATGCGCCGCCACCACTGGCAAGTTACTTGTTATAGACAGAGTCTCTCAGTGTAGCCCTGCTAACCTAGAATTCATTGTGTAGAGGCTGCCCTTGAACTTGTTCATATTCCTCCTGCCTCTGGCTCCTGAGTGTTGGGATTACAGATGTGCAGCACACTCTTGGTTTGCAATATATTTTCTATAACATGTTGATTTTCATTAGTTTTGGAGATTAAACTTTTATATATTTGTTACTGTATTAATGTTATATCATTTCCCTTTTCAGAGGACTATGCAGTCTTTTAAACTGATGAACAGTCTTTTCTTTGCTGTTATTCTGAAAGCTGAGTGACCCAACCAGAAAAATAAATCCAGCTAAAATGTAGGTGTTAAGAGTAGAAGCTGAACAAACATGGCTTCATTGGCTTTCCCACTTTTTTTTTTCCCTTTCCATCCCAAAGCATAAACTTAAGTCAACTCAGAAGGACAAGGTGCGCCAGTTCATGGCATGCACTCAGGCTAGCGAGAAAACTGCTATCTACTGCCTGACGCAGAATGACTGGAAACTAGACGAGGCCACAGATGGCTTCTTCCAAAACCCAGAGGCGTTCCACCAAGACTCTCTGAAGAGCACCGTGGACCAGAAGAAGCTGGAGCAGCTGTACAGCAGGTACAAAGGTAAGGGGTACAATGGCAGCAGAGCGGAGCCAGCCCCTCCCCAGCGAGCAGCATGAGTGATGCCCATGGGGTGGACAGCAGGGTTCCAGACTGCCCTCCTCCTTTCATGTAGTTCTAGAACCTTCCCTCTTTAGCAGAAAAGCTGGAGATGAGGGAGGGAATAGAAAGACATCACCTCACCCCTCAATCCTGTCTTCCATCACTCCACAGTGAGCGCCATGCTGGGGTCAGTCACAGGGAACTACTTGCAGGCTACTGTTCAGCAATGCTGTCACTCTTAGCACCCCTCCCCCAGGCTCTTCTGTCCAGGCCAAAAGGGTTTTTGTGTTTGTTTTTTAATAAGACCTTTGTCCCATAAGCATGGTGGGGTGTTTCTCCACATATAATACATTTAGAAAGATACCTGGTTTTATTCATCTCATCTCTGTCATCAATTCTGATTTGCTGCTGGTCACCTTGGCATGTACCTATAATCCTAGCACTTGGGAAGCCGAGGTAAGAGAATTGCTGCAAGTTCAAGGCCAACCTGGGATATACAGAGGAACCCTATCTCAAAAGTCAACAAGTGTATCATTTGGAGTAGAGCAATTGGGCTGAAGAGAGATGGTGGCTTAGTGAGGGAATCACTTGCACAAACATGAGGATATGGCCTGCCGTGATGGCGCACACCTTTAGTCCCAGCACATAGGAGGCAGAGGCAGGCGGATCTCTGTGAGTTCGAGACCAGCCTGGTCTATGGCGTGAGTTATAGGACAGCCAGGGCTGTTACACAGAAAAACCCTGTCTCAAAAAGCCCCCCACCCCAAATAAAACAACATAAATCCAGCTGTAGAGACGTCTCACAGCTCCACTCCTAGGACAGTAGACACAGATGGACTTCAGATGTCACTGGCCAGCTACTGTAGCCAAAGCATTGCGCTCCAGCTTCAGCGAGAGATCCTGTCTTGAAAAAAATAAAATGAAGGGGTTGGAGAGAGGGCTCAGCAGGTAAGAGCACGTGCTGCTCTTACAGAGGAACCAGTTTGCAGCCCAGCATCTATGTGGTGGCTCACAACCGTTTGTAACTCCAGTTCCAGAGGAACCAGCACCCTTACCTGGCTCCTGCTGGCAACAGGCATGCATGTGATTTAATAAATATAGGCAAAACATTCACACACATAAAAAACATTAAAAAATAATAACATGGAGATAAATAAGGGAAATACTTCAGGTTGACCTCTAGTCTCTATACATGCACATGTGGACATGTGCATCAACACATGTGAATCACATATACAACCCACAGATTTCTGCCATCATATATAAAGTAATGTTGTGCATAGTAATTAAATAACCAAAGGTGATTTTTCTATGAAGGATGATCATTGTTTGGGCAAAGGAGTTACAGGGTTTTTTTATTTGTGTCTTTGAGGCAATGGAATTCACACATGTATTGTGATGGTGTGTTGTGATTCACACATGTACTGTGATGGTGTGTTGTGATTCACACATGTACTGTGATGGTATGTTGTGATTCACATATGTACTGTGATGGTGTGTTGTGATACACACATGTACTGTGATGGTGTGTTGTGATACACACATGTACTGTGATGGTGTGTTGTGATTCACACATGTACTGTGATGGTGTGTTGTGATACACACATGTACTGTGATGGTGTGTTGTGATACACACATGTACTGTGATGGTGTGTTGTGATACACATACTCAGTCAGAAATGACAAAATCTAGTTTTTTTGAGATCTTGCTGAAGTGTCTTTAATACACCTTACTATTTCATTTTTGATAGATCCTGAGTTACTGTATTTCTAAACTAGACTTATGAGGTAGGGAGTGCGAATGTCTTAGCTGTTGAACGTGGGTGCATAACCCATGTTTCTCAACTGAACTTGAGAAATAATTATTTCTCCACAGCCTCCCAGCTAGCAAGTGAAATTACTTAAGAAGTAATTTTGCTGTTGCTTTGGCAGAATTGTAAGAACTTTTCTTTCATTTGCACCTCCCTCCTGCATCAGAGCCGGAGATAAACCCACAGCAGTGTGCATGCGAAGCAGCCGTTCTGTCACCGAGCTTCACCCACAGCTAGAAAGTAGAGTTTTGCCTTTGGTTTTGAGTCTTTCTGGTGTTGGTGTTAGAACCTAGGGCCTCAAGCACACCATGAAGCACCCCTCCACTGAGCTTGTGTGCTCAGCCCTTAATTTATTTATTTATTTTTTTGTGAGGCAGGATTTCCCTGTGTAGCCCTGGCCATCCTGGAACTCACTCTGTAGACCAGACTGGCCTTGAACTCACAGAGATTCCCCTGCTTCTACCTCCGGATGCTGGGATTTAAGGTGTGTGCTACCACGCCCAGCCCTGAAATTAATAATTCTTCTTCTTCTTCTTCTTCTTCTTCTTCTTCTTCTTCTTCTTCTTCTTCTTCTTCTTCTTCTTCTT
>CAJQZJ010033015.1:8626178-8670651 GCA_907164525.1 Lophiomys imhausi | reverse complement strand
TTCTTCTTCTTCTTCTTCTTCTTCTTCTTCTTCTTCTTCTTCTTCTTTTAAATGATACAGCACTTTTTACTTGTTGGCCTCTGGCTGATGTTGAGTAAGGGTGTTATTGTTTGCTTCTTTTTTTTTCTTTTGTTTAATCTTTTTATTGTTTTTTTTAATGTTTATTTATTACTTAAAGTTACATCTTCATCACGATCCCCACCCTCCCACCCTCTCCTCCTTCTCCCAGAACTCATAATTCTTTTTTTAAATAATTAGGCCACAATTATGAAATTAATTCTTTTTTTGTTTGTTTGTTTTGTTTTGTTTTTTTGAGACAGAGTTTCTCTGTGTAGCCCTGGCTGTCCTGGACTCACTTTTGTAGACCAGGCTGGCCTCAATTCACAGAGATCTGGCTGCCTCTACCTCCTGACTGCTGGGATTAAAGGCATGCACCACCATGCCCGGCATGAAATTAATTCTTAATGATGACATCCCTTCACAAGAGTTTCAGTCTTTTTTTTTTAATTTCCCTAAAATCCAGAAATCTAGATTGTAAGGGTAGAACTATTTTCTGAGCAGATTTTTAATGCTCTGTATTTATTTCATACTTAGTAGAGAATGGTTGGCTATTGGTTGGTATGGCTGAAACACTTGATAGAGCTGCTTCGTAGAGTAATAGGATTCTGACAAGCTGTTTTAGGATTGCTTTTCAATGCAGCATGACTTCCCCTTCCCAATTTTAACAACAGACCCACAGGATGAAAACAAGATCGGAATTGATGGGGTTCAGCAGTTTTGCGATGACTTGAGCTTGGACCCCGCCAGCATTAGTGTTCTGGTCATAGCATGGAAGTTCAGAGCTGCTACTCAATGTGAATTTAGCAAAAAGGAATTTATGGATGGCATGACAGATCTGGGGTAAGTAAATTATTCTGAACTTAAACTTCCCAGAAGGAAAGATACTTGGATCTTTTTTTTTTTCAGCAACTTATCATGTTTTCTTTGTATATTATAAGTCTTTGGTTTCCTTTCAAGCTCAAGGTTTTATCTACTATCTTTATTTACATTAATTCTTTTTATTCTATAAACTTAAAAAGTTCCTTCTGGTGGTGCTGGGGAGGTGGTGGCTCACTGATTAGGAATTTGCAGTGCTCTTGCCTAGGGCCACAGTTCAATTCCCAGCACCCATGCCAGGCTGCTCCGGGCTGCTGCTTGTAACCCCAGCTCCAGGGGATCCAGCCCCTTTGGCCTCCTCTTGTATCTGCATACATGCATGCATATTCACATGTGTATGTGTGCGCGCACACATGCATAAATATAACTTAAATTCATAAAAATGAAGCTTAATGTTTTTAAACAAATATCTTTCAATTTTGAATTAACAGCGAATAACAGTAAAAATTTTAACCATTCATGATATTTTATACCAAATGTATAATGTGTTATGTTTCTGTATTAAATACCAATAAAATATGATTTTGTTTTTTGTTTCTGTTTTACCTAGAGTTAGGATTAATGACTTAAGATGTTGCTCACTTAGCAGATGTGACACAGAAGTAAATGAAAACCCAACACAAATATCTTTTAATTGCTGTACTTCGTGAGCTACTTTGTGAGGTGGTATAAAGGCCAGGTTGTTCCACTTGCTGATATTTTTAACTCTGTCTCACTTTGATGCTTTGGACTCAGTCGTTTTGAGTTGCTGGGAAACTGAGAACCTATAACGTTGTCTCTAAAGCACACACTTACATCACTAAAAACTCCGTGCAGGGTTGCCTACAACCGGCCTTGTGGAGGCATCTGCTCAGCTGAGGCTCCCTCCTCTCAGATGCCTTTGGCTTGTGTTATGTTGAGGTAAAACTAACCAGCACAATGGTGAAGAAAGTGTTGGCATTAAAAACTTGTAAAATTCTGCTTCCTAAATCCTAAAGAAAGAAGAAAAGATAAGCAGTTAATAAAGTTATGTCTTAGTTATGCTTCTGTTGCTGCGATAAACACCATGACCAAAAGCAACTTGGGGAGGAAGGGTTTGTTTCATTTTACACTTCCAGAAAACAGGAAAGTTGGGGACCAACTCCTACAGGGCAGGAACCTGGAGACAAGAACTGAACCAGAATCCATGGAGGAGTGCTGCTTACTGGCTTGCTCCCCATGTCTCAGCCTCTTCCTCCTTCTTTTTTGGTTTTTTGAGACAAGGTTTCTCTGTGTAGCCATGGCTGTCCTGGACTCACTCTGTAGACCAGGCTGGCCTTGAACTCACAGAGATCTCACTGCCTCTGCCTCCTAGGTGCTGGGATTGAAGGCCTGCACCACCGAGCCTGGCTTTTTTTTAACCATCCAGGACCACCTTCATGGGGATGGCACCACGCTTAGTAAGGGAGGCTTTCCCATATCAATCACTAATCAAGACAGTGCCCCCACAGACTTGCCTACAGGCTAGTCTTATGAAAATGTTTTCTCAATCGAGAGTCCCTCTTTCCAAATGACTCTAGAATTTGTCAAGTTAACATGACACTAGCCAGCACAGTATCCATCCATCCCTAATAGAAAAATAGTCAAGGTAGTAATGACAGAGCTAAGCCCCGGGTTTCATCCCCAGCACTGAAGATGAGAAGGAGGATCCGCAAGAGGAAAATACAAGAAGGAGGGGTATAATAACCAATGTAGAAAGAAAGAACTTAAAGGGGTGGTGGTGAACAGTAATTTAAACCAGGCGTGGTGGTACACACCTTTAATTCCATCACTAGGAGGCAGAAACAGGCAGATCTCTGAGGCTGAGGCCAGCTTGTTTTATACAAGTGAGTTCCAGGCCAGCCAGAGCTGCACAATGAAACAAAACTAAACAACAACCAAAAGAGTAATTTAATAGAAAATATTAAAAGGCAAAATTGGTAGAATCAGCAAAAACAGGTTGACAGACTTATAAAATCAACATAAGGAGTGGCAGACATCACTGTAGAATTCTATAGTCATTTACTACAAACAAATAATGCCAGTGTACCTGGGTGTGGTAGTGATGCCTTTAATCCCAGCACTTGAGAGGCAGTGTCAAATGGATCTCTGAGGTCAAGGCCAGCCTGGCCTACAAAGTGAGTTCCAGAACAGCCAGAACTATACAGAGAAACCCTGACTCAAAAAGAAGAAAAAAATGATACCAGTAAACTTGGCAGTGTATTTGAAATAGGGAAATGGTTTTTAAAATACAACTTGCTGAAAACTGGCATGGAAAGAAATAGGAAATTGTGGTAATTTTGTAACTCTTAAGCGTTTCAGCCTGTGTCTTGCTTGTCTATTGGTCTGATAAACACCATGATCAAAGCAACTTATAAAAGAAACCATTTGATTTGGGGCTTAAAATCAGAGGGTTAGAGCCCATGATGACAGAGCAGAGGCAGTGGCAGGAACAGCTAGAGCTTCAAGATGATCACATCTTGACCAGCAAATTGGAGGCAGAGAGATAGAGAGAAGGAGTGGCCAAGTCTTTTAAAACCTCAACGCCAACACCCAGTGACACACCTCCTCCAACAACTCACACACCCTTATCCTTCCCAAACAGTTTCATCAGTTGGGGACGAAGTGTTCAAATGTGTGAGCCTATTGGTGACATTCTCCTTCATACCACCAGAATCTATCATTTAAAACTTCAAAGAGAAAACTTGGGATGGTTTCACTTACCACACTTTTTATTTATGTTTTTGTTTTTTGCTTTTTTGAGACATGGTTTCTCTCTGTATCCACGACTATCCTGGAACTCACTCTGTAGACCAGGCTGGCCTCGAGTTCACAGAGTTCCGTCTGCTTCCAGAGTGCTGGGATTAAAGACATGTGCCACCGTGCCCTGCCTTTTTTTTTCTTTTTTTTTTTTTTGGTACTTACCAAACTTTTAATGAAAATAAATCCCAAGTTTTAAACAGCCTCTACTGGAGAGCTTCATAAAAGCAAGATGAGTTCCTAGTCTGTTTAATTTTGATCCCTATTATAACATAAGAAAATCGGTTTCATGTAGATTGTAGTTTTCAATGCTAAAAGCATTTAGCCTCTGATAAACCATGCAGAAAAGAACTTTAAGAACATGCAAAAAGTTAAGTTTTATAAGATGTCACCAAATAAACATGATAAAGGAAGGACATTTTTAGAGTGTTTGTGCAAAAAAAGAAAAACTTTCCATCATACAAAACATAAAGCAGAAAGAATGCTTGAAAAACACATGCCAACAAAGGCGTATACCTTATGCCATGTAACAGTGATGAAAATGTCATTGGAAAAATAAACAAGGGATACGAACAGGCACTTCCAGGGGCCAGTGAAAATTCCAGAAATGAGGTCTCATTCATCATGGAAGCTTAGATGGGAGGTACAGTGAGATGGAGCCTGGAGACGGGCATAGTGAGACCCAAAGCCAGCAATGAGGTGGGCCTGGGAAGCTATGGGGTGTGGTCCTCACACTGTCATCACATCGAAGGCTCACTGAGATGGACCCAAGAGCTGCTTCTCCCGGGGACACATGCCTGGTGAGACTTATGCTCATGTGTGCTCAGGCTGTGTACGTAGGAACGCTAAGTGTTCCTTGTGATGAGAAGAGTACAGACAGCCGACACACTTGCCATCAGCATGTATGTTCTATAAATTATACATTGTGTGTGTATATATATGTATATATATATATATATACATATATATATGAATGGTTCCTATGACAAAGGAACTAACTAACTCAGTTGTATCTGCATATACCATAGGATGAACCTCACATAATGTAGGCCCAAAAGACCAGGCACAAAATAGCATGAGTTCATATTTCCATCAAACTCAGAGGTATGGCCGTGCTGTCAGGGTAGATAGACAGGCAGAAAAACAGGAGAGCTGGCCCCACCTCTCTGGGGAGGGGAGGTCCTCAGGCTGCATGGGTCTGGTGCCTGCTGCCCAGGTGTGTCACTCCAGAGGTAATTGGTACCTGGTTCACCAACAGGAGTCAGTTGCCTTTGTGCCAGATCCACACCCACATTCCACAAGGATCCGGAGTAGCGGACAGTCTGGGGTTCTAAGACTTCCCGGGGTTATTTTGGTTTTCCTTAGTTTGACTTACCCTGGATGAGTGTTTACGTGTTGTCCTCACTCTGTTCCTGGTTGTACAGTTGAAGCAGGAAAGACCTATTTTGCTTCACTGTTCCACATGTATATCTTAAAGAACAATTAATATTTTTGCTGTAGTGTTTTGGGTTTCTGTGGAGGGAGGCTTTTTGTCTTGTGTTACAGAGCTGGGGATAAAGTCCAGGGCATATATACAGTAGGCAAGCAGTCTACTGCTGAGCCAATCCCCGCCCAGGCTAGTTACTGTTTTTAAAGGTGATTGCCAAAAAGCTGGGCATGGTGGCGCACGTCTTTAATCCCAGTACTCAGGAGGCAGAGGCAGGTGGATCTCTGTGTGTTCAAGGCCAACCTGGTCTTCAAAGTGAGTCCAGGACAGTCAAGGATACAGAGAGAAACCCTGTCTCAAAAAACCTTTAAAAAAAAAAGTGATTGCCTTTTTGGAGGAAAACCAATTTTTAAACAAATACAGCCTGGACAAGGTAGCGCACACCTTTCATCCCAGCTCTTGGAAGACAGAGGCAGGTGGATCTCTATGAGTTCAAAGCTAGCCTGGTCTACACAGTCCCAGACCAGCCAGGACTACATAGAGACTCCCATTCAAAAAAACCAAACCAAAGGTTCTATAACAAGTAGCTATTTCAAACTGAACTTACAACAATGAAGCAGCCCCTAAATGCGGAAGCAGTAAGCCTTCTTTCCCTCACATTGCAGCACAGTGGTGGCAATGGCCCAGGCTGGCAGGGTGGCCCAGTTCTGTGGTCAGTGAGTAAACAACTTGTCACTGGGCCACCTCACTTGGCCTTGGTATGAACAGAGCTGTATAGTAAGCTGTGCCCTTAAAGAGGACACAATTTTGGTTTGGTTTTTCCTGACTCTCAGCACATACCTTCCCTTCTCACATCCAGAGTGCACAGCCAGTTGCTTGAGTGTTTTCACAGCTCTGTAGTGACAAGATCTTAGCATTTGCCAGGGAACCTGGGAGATGAGGTCGGGAAATGAAGAGGGATGTAGAAAGGCAGATGACAAGTGACAAGCCTTCTCTGTTGTCGCAGGTGTGATAGCACAGAGAAACTGAAAGCTCTTCTTCCCAAACTAGAACAAGAGCTCAAGGACTCAGCGAAGTTCAAAGACTTTTACCAGTTTACCTTTACCTTCGCTAAGAACCCTGGGCAGAAGGGTTTAGGTAAGTATGAACTCTAGGTTTGCAGGGTGCCAGATCTGAGTCATTTTGTGAGTGGACAGAATCAGTGTGATTCCAGCACAGACAGTACGATGATGCTGTCTCTGTTTTCCTGTCTTTGTTCCACTACTCTTCATGTAACTGGAAATACAAGTTGATAATATCTTTTGGCTTCTAAATTTAATTATTTTAAATGTAAAATATGAGCTAGTTATGTTTCCTGTTGTCTCTGTTACCGTCCATCAGAGCTGACAGTCTGAATGTTTGGGACCCATGGTCTGCACCGTGGTTTTGCCAGCCATGCCTTGGAACAACTCCACCATACGCCACGTGCATTTCAACTCCTCAGAGATGTACAGTTCCACTCGTGTTTTACTACACATATATACACCTGGGAGGCTTTTAACTGAAATTTTCAGTTCAAGGTTTTGATTTATTTGGGAATTTTATTAATTTTGCATCTGAGTACTGGCTTATTTCTGGCTCATTTCTTCCTAAGCATAATCTATATCAACCTACATGGAGTCCGTAAAAGACCTTATGTATTTATATGAAACCTCTTACAGATTTGAGATATGGGACTTACATGGTCTTTTAAATAAGGATTTACAGGCATATTAGAAGGTGTGGTTAGAAGATAAAAAAACTCTGGCAAATAGAAGCAGTGCCATAAAGGGCCCAGGGTATGAGGCACAGAGGTGGAAGCCTGGTGCAGGGCCTCACACTCGGTAGTTGTCCTGACAGACACAGAGCTGTGCAGGGATGTGCATCTGTGTGTGTTCTCACCTCCGTCTTTTCTGCCCCATTCTCCCGTCCTCCTGTGATCATCTTCCCCTTCCTTCTCCTCCAGCATGGTCCAGGTCCAGTGTCTCAGAGCAGCCAAGCAGCTTTTCCTTGACCCTTACTAAAGCAGTCCCTCAGGGGTTATTTTCTTCATCTTATTTGTTTTCTTTGATGTTGATGTTTTACAGTTGGTGTCCTGGGCCATGGCTCAGCTTCCAGGCTGATCTGCCTGTGACGTGGCCTTTTCCCCCCTTTGAGGTCATACCACCTCTCAAATCAGAATGGCCACAGACAGGACAGCCTTCAGGGCTGTCTGAATAGATCCACCAGAATCTCACAAGGTGGTCATGTTATCACTTCCTATCAGAGAGCTGCTGGGAAAACCCTCGTGTATTGATCCCGATTCAAAAGATGCCAGGGCTAAGAGGTGTGGTGCAGTGGTAGATTACAGTCTCGGCCTGCACATAGCCTTGGCTCCGACCTTCAGCACAAAAACCAAGAGATTCAGGAAGCAAATGAGACAAGTGAACTGGCACCTTCCTGCCCGCATTCACGGTCACGCAGCATGGTCAGGTGAAGCACTTGGCAAGAGGTAACCAAGGCGAACGTGTTTGTGAAGTTAGGTGTATCCTGACCTTGCCACTGCGGAGGCTGGTCCTCCTGACTAAGTATACAAGGAGGAAAACATAGCAAAGCCCACTGTGTATTACAAGTCATGGGAGGAAAGGAAAGTGGCAGGTTTCCTATATTCTGCCATTTTTATTTATTTTTTATTGTTTTGAGATTTGGTTATTTTTATTTTATGTTTGTGTGATTTGCCTACATGTCCATCTGTGCATTCCATTGGTGAAGTGCCCAGGAGGCCAGATGAGGGTGTCATGTCCCCTTGGAACTGGAGTTACAGACAGTTGTTAGCTGCCACACGGGTACTGGGAATTGTAATCATCAGCACTCATAACCATTGAATCGTCTCTGCAGCTCCTCTACCCTATTTTAGCAACCCCTTTGGTTAACTGAGAAAAAGAAGCCAGCCAGATGACACAAACTCTTCTGCTGGGTGTCTGATGGCCAATCAGCCCATATCCTGGAAAGGTCTTGCAAAGCCTTGCTGGTGGAGTAACGAGGATCCATGGAGGCTGGCTTCAGTCTCTTCAGTATGAACCCTGGGATACTGGCTGCTCCTTCACTGTCTGTAGAACAGCTCCACCCAAATGTTTTCTTCTTCAGACCTAGGCTTCTTCTCACCTGCTTCTTCAAGAAGCACTGATTTTTTTTTTCCCCAGTAAAAAAAATGGAGTCTCAATACTGGACCTAATAACTACTAGTACCTGTTAATGATTGGTTGGTCTTTATTTCCATATCTTTTCAACAAGCAGAATCTGATGCTGTTGTTTCTTTTATTTTATTAGACTGTATTGATTACACTAAATAATGAGTTTCATTGGGACATTTTCATACAATGTATAATATACACTGACCATATTTGCGCAATATTGCCTTCTCTGGCCCCCCTTCCCTCTTGTTGGTTGTCTTTGTCAGTGTTCTATTGTTGTAAAGGACCAAGGCAACTCTTACAAAGGAAAGCATTTCACTAGGAGCTGCTTACAGTTTCAGAGACTCAGTCTGTTATGGTCATGATGGGAAGCATGGCAGCACACAGACAGACATGGTGCTGGAGAAGTAACTGAGAGTTCTACATCCTGATTTGGAGGCAGCAGGCAGAGAGAGACTGAGCCTGGCTTGGACTTTTGAAACCTCAAAGCCTACCCCCAATGACATACTGCTTCCAACAAGGCCATACCTCCTAATCCTTCTAATCCTTTCAAACAGTTCCACTCCCTGGTTACTAAGCATTCAAATATATGAGCCCGTGGGGGCTATTCTCATTTAAACCACCACACTGGTCCCCTTTTTCTTTCAAATAGTTCTTCTGGAATTGACAATGTCAGCTAGTCTGGCTAGCCGGCCTGCTCCTACAGTTCCTTGTTTCTACCTCCTAATGTGGGGTTATAGGTGGACTGCCATACCCTCCCAGCTTTTTTACTTTTCAAAATTATTTGTATTTGTATGAATGTTTTCCCCACATGTATATCTATGTACCATGTGCATGCCTGATGCATACAAAGGCCAAAGAGGGCATCACATCTCCAGGAACTGGAGTTACAGTTGGTTGTGAGTTGCCATGTTGGTGCTAAGAATTGAACCTGGGTCCTCTGGAAGAGCAGCAAGTGCTCTTAACCTCTGAACCATCTCTCCAGCCCCACCACCAGCCTTCAGCTTTGCACATGGGTACTGGGAATCCAAACTCTGGTCCTCACACTTTAATCACTGAGCCATCCCCTCATTTTAAATTTTTATTATTTTATTTTGACTCCTTCTCTATGTAGCTCTGGCTGGCCTGGAACTTTCTATATAGACCAGGCTGACCTCAAACTCACAGAGCTCTCCCTGCTTCTGCTTGTGTCCCTGAGTCCTGGGATTAAAGGCATGTGCCACCATGCCCACTTCTAAAAACGAAAACCAACCAAACAAACAAAACCAGTAGATTTTTACATATGAGTGAAAATGTGATGCCATCTTTCCTTCACTCAGTGCAATCTCCACTCCCATCTGTTTCCCTGCAGTCGTGATTTTTGACTAGCACTGTGTGCAGACCACATTTTCTGCATTCCTTCACCTGTTTACGTATCTAGGCTGAGCCTGTAACTCGGCTTTTGTGAAATAGTGCAGAAATAAACATGAGCAGGCAGTCTTTCTACTGTAAGCTGATTTTGATTCCTTTGGGTATATGTAGCACAGGGGAGGTACAGCTGGGCCATATGGTAGTTCAATTAGTTCAATTTTTTATTCTTTAAGGAACCTGCATACTGCTTCCCAAGGTAGCTATACTGGTTTATGATAGCATCCTTTTTTTGTTTTTTGCGTTGGTTTTTTGTTGTTGTTTGTTTGTTTTGTTTTTGTTTTTTGGGTTTTTTTGAGACAGAGTTTTTCTGTGTAGCCTTGCTGTCCTGGACTCACTTTGTAGACCAGGCTGGCCTCGAACTCACAGAGATCTGCCTGCCTCTGCCTCCCGAGTGCTGCAATTAAAGGTGTGCGCCACCATACCCAGCTTTTTTTCAATTTTTTAATTGTGTGTATATGCACATGTGTGTGGTATGGCCTGTGGTAGAACTTCACATGGAGGTCAAAAACAACTTGGTGGAGTCACTTTTCTCTTCCACCCTTATGTGGGTTCCAAGGATCAAACTCAGGCCACCAGCCTGGCAAGCTGAGCTCTTGCAGTAGCCACATGTTAACACTCTTAATTCTGTTCTTGGATAGCAGGTTGTGGCTTCAATTTTCAGCTAAGCCTCCCCATACTGTGGATGCGTGTCCTCTCTTGTGCTTGGTGGCACGGGCGTAAGGTGACAGTAGAATCGGGAGACCGCATGTTTGTAGATGTTCCTTCAGTTGCTCCTGACTCCCCACTCTGAAATCTCACCTCTCACCACCCCCATCTTCTGCGCCGCCTCGCTGGAAGGGAGTAGTGCTGAATTAATAGTTGTTATCAACTGTCCTGTTTCATTAATTTTGTTCTTCACAGAAACTAACAATCACCTGTCAACGTGTCCTTTCTCTAAAGTCCTTTGTGTCTGAACTCTGATCTCTTTGAATGTATTTGCTCAGGAGCTCTTTCTCCTGAGATCTTTGGAATGGGTTCTCTTTGTTTCTAGTTCTTGAGTTTTGTCCCTGGTTAGTCAGAGTTTCTGTTGTGGAAAACACCATGACCACAAGCACACTGGGGAGGAAGGAGCTTATTTCAGCTCAGAGCTTGCAGTCCAGCCTCTGGGGAAGTCAGGGCAGAAACCTGAGGCAGGAGCTGGTCCAGAGGCCATGGAGGAGTGCAGCTCACTGGCTTGATCCTCCTTGCTTTCTCAGTTTGTTTGTCCAGGGCTGGCATTGCCAACAGTGAGCTGGGCAAGTCCACATCAATCAAGAAAATGTCCCACAGGCCAGTTTAGGTGGAAGCATTTCTCAGTTAAAGTTTTCTCTTCCCAAATGGCTCTAGCTTGTGTCAAGTTGTCATTAGAAAAAGCAAACACAGTCATTTAAGCTGATTTTTAAATTATGGTGTTTTATTTTTTAATGTTCTTTTGCCTGTTTTGAAGTGGAAAGTTACACTCTTGGCCTACTCTGTGGATATGTTTTTGGCATGTACTGATAGCATGGGATAACTCTGTTTTCACTTCTTGCATCATAATGTCTAAGGGACTTTCCCCCAATACTGAGGAGTGAGCATAGAACCTCTCACATGTCAAACGTGTTTTACACCAACCTACATCTCTAGACTTTTTTTTAGAGTCGAACTATGTAGCCCTGACTGGCCTCAGACCCAGAGACCTGCCTGCCTCTGCCTCCCGGTTACTGGAATTAAAGGTGTGCTCCAGGTCTATAGCTAGCATCCTTGCCTTTATGACTCTAGATTTTACTCTGGGGACTGAACCTCTCGGCTTCTGTATCTTTCTCTCACCTTTCCCCTTTCCTAAGAGACTGAGAGAAAAGAGCTGTTACATTTGAAGTCTGCTCTGATTTGGACCCTGATCACCCCATTAAATATCATCCAAATTTTCAGGGTCACATTGCTGGAATTTCCTAGAAACCTAACAGAAGACTGGGGATCTATTAACCTGCTCACTCAGGTTTTAGGGTGCCTATGAGACAATGAGGTCAGGGGCTGGAGAGCCGCTCAACGGTTAAGGGAAGGTGTGGTCACCGCTCGAGGGTTAGGGCTGTGTTTGGAGCAGGAATACTTCTGCTTGCCTTACTTTGTTCTCCACTGCCTGCCACCACCGGTTCATTGTTTTCATCTGCTCTTCTTGCTGAGCCTGGCTCCTGGTCACACTGATTCTGCACGGGCGCCCTGCCCTGTCCCCTCCCTCGATGGAGCAGTGCAGCCAGCCTGCTGCAAATGCAGGTGGTGCTGTACTCTGAGCAGTTGAATTCCTAGAGGCTTAGTTTCACTTCTCAAAATGACAATTAGTCTAATCCAGGTTTTTAAGCAGCAGCAGTCCCTAAGTGTTGAGTGGTTATAAGAAAAGGGCACCTTAAGGCTGCAGTGGGTGGTAGGGATTGTTTTGTTCTGTTTTGCTATTTCCTTCTGTTTTATAACTTAGTATAATAGTAGAGTAATTAAGCTTCTTTCTAAATAAATCTTTGAAGATTGGCATGGTGACTTACATATGCGTAATCTGAGAGATTGGGAGGCAGGTGGGTTGCTGCCAGTCAGGGATAACCCAAGCTTTATATAGCAAGACGCTGTCTCAAAAAACAAAGGCAAAAAAAAGGAAGAAGCCATTTATATTTACTGATATTCTAGAATCTTAGCAGATTCCTTCTATTTAATGAAATGAAAATTTTTAAATTTTATTTCTTATTATTATCATTATTTTGTTTTTTCAAGACAGGGTTTCTTTGTGTAACAACCCTGGCTGTCCTGGACTCACTTTGTAGTCCAGACTGGCCTTGAACTCACAGAGATCTGCCTGCCTCTGCCTCCACCACGCCCGGCCTAGTAAAAATAGTTTTAAAGTTAGCATTTCATTTAACTTTCATGTGTTTAATTTCTGTCTTCTAGTGTCATATTTACTTGAAAATATGGAACAATCTTGGGAATTCCGTATAGGTCCCTGTGTTGTGTTTTTTTTGCATGTTGACAGTTTCAGTCCTTTGAGAACATCAACAAATTCAGGTTCAGCCTGGCATGGTGGCTCGTGCCTTTAGTCCCAGCACTCAAAGGCAGAAGTAGGCCAATCTCTGTGAGTTGGAGGCCAGCCTGATCAAGTTCCAGGGCAGCCAGGGCTGCAACTGCCTCCAAAATTTCTTTTTAATTTAGTTTTTCTAGCGCATTTGTGTTGTGTGGTCCCTCCGCTAAACTATTGCAAAGCAGAGTAGATCAGCAGGCATGGCTCTGCACTTCCTACAAGAGATACATCTTGCTATGGGGAGTGGCCTCAGGAGAGCTTTATTCTCTTCTTCCCTCGTGTTTTCGTGTCTGTGCATGCTAGTATCATGTGTACAGTATTGGTATTTTTGAGACAAGTTTTCTTAAGTTACCACACTAGCCCCAAAGTCCTGGACTCAAGTGATCTGCTGCCTTTTCACCCAGCTGCAATGTTTTTCTGTGGTGTCATTCTTGATTCTGTACTCAGAAGACAGTTACCCTAAGCAACGGGGCAATTAAATTCTCTTGACATGTATGTGTATGTGCACACATGCATGTATGACCACACATGTGCCTGCTCCTGGGATCATGCTGAGAGCCTCACACATGCTAGGCTGAGTACTCAGCTGCTGTGCTGCTCCTTGTCTTGCTTCTTTCTCTGTCTTAACAGAGAAACTCAAGTGATGTTATACTGGCCACCATTCAACCAGCTGGCTTTGAGAGTCTCAATTTTTGAGGAAATGATGTTTCGTACTAATTAGATTTGTTTTTCTGAACAGAGGGTACTTTGTCTAGTGGAGCATCACACATGTACTAACTAGCCTCACCTTCTAACATTTTCTTAATCAAGTGATGGACTTTTTAGAGGTTCTTGGAAGGAAATTGATGCCAAAACATTCTCATACCAAAGTAACTATGGCCCCTGATTTCAGTCTCAAGTCCTACTGTTTGGGAATTTCGTAGTCATTAATTTGAAAATGGCCGAGCTCACTTGGATAGTGTGACATTTTTACATAGGAATATTAAATGTTGGAAACTTATACATTTATCTTTAGTCATGTAACTCTTGAACATCCAGATAAAAAGGGTTTCCAGGACCAAAACTAACCCAGACGTAAGTAGATTATGAAGTATGCCATAAAACTTTATTTTTCTTTCCTCCCCAGGTTCTCCTCCATTTCCCAGTGTGAGCGCTTTCCATCATTAAGATGAGTTGAATGTAGATCTCACTTAATGTTCTTCCTAAGGGATAAGGATGTAGAGTTATAAGCAGGACAAGACTAATCATCTTAGCCTTACACTGCGGGTCCCATAGGTAAGGCCTAGCAAGTCCGCCACGTGCCATTGCTTGGACCTCTCCGACTCTCTCCTTTCTGAGTGAGACTCCAGCGCGCTTAGAGATCAGGCCTGCTGCATACTCTATAAACCCATAGGGAACAAGTGTCCTATCCAGTCTTGGTTGCCACCCACTTATCTCTGGTTTATCAGTGTTAGTGAGGATCAGCCCTGGAAGTCTCAAATTAAAGCACTGACATTAATAATTTTTGCCCAGATTTAGAAAAAAAGTCTTGGAAAGTGTTTCATTTCATATTTTGCTTTTAAACTAATCTGTTCCCTTACTAGAGTTGTCAATATGCTTTTCACATTGCTTTATCTGACATACATATAATTAGGACATTATTGCACTATATCTATCCATTTATTGCCTGTGGTGATCAGTATTCATCATGATTGAAAATAGTCAGGTTTAGAAAGACACTTCCTATGTCCTTATATACTACATCTTAGCATATTAAAGAGAAGTACTTAAAATTTTTGCAATGAACGGGAAGTAAACTGCTAGTCCAGAAAACTCTGACTGGAGATTCTGTTCCAGTGCTTCCTTGAAACCCAGCATTCATTTCTCATTAAACAGACTCCTTTAAGAAAAACTCTTTAGTGTGGGTATGTTTAAAAAGTGGCATGGTGACGCATGCCTTTAATCTCAGCACTTGGGAGGCAGAGGCAGGGGGATCTCTGTGAGTTTGAGGCCAGCCTGGTCTACAAAGCAAGTCCAGGAAATCCAGGGCTGTTACACAGAGAAACCTCATCTCGAAAAACCAAAAACAAAAAAAATGGTTGAAGTAATCACTGTCTTCTAGCTGAGGGAGATGGTATTGGCTTTAATTAATAAACAACCTAAATTTTTAATATCTTCATAGTAGTGAAATTGTTTTCTCTGTATGTAGAAATTTGTCTTGACTCTGCAGTGAGCAACTCAGAGTCCTTAGCCTGTCCAGCTTGCTTGTGAATCAGATGGTTCTAAGACAGCCAGCTCTAGCTGGATCAAGCATATAGTTCAGTCTGACAAGTGTGGAATGCAAGCCTCAAAAACTGGTGGACAACTACTTGCTTGTCCAAATAATACACAAGTATTTCCTAAGAAATTTCTTCAGATTCATAAAATTAGGTTACATGCCATTTCCAGAAACACTTGTGTAGAGATTGGCTCACTGGTGACTGTTGGAGAAGATTGCCTAGTAATTATTTTTATTCCAAAGAAAAAAAGACCGGGATTTATTAATCACCCTCTTTCTCTCTGTCCTTCCCTCCCTCCCCCCTTCTCCCTCACCTCCCATATCTCTTTGCCAGATTTAGAAATGGCTGTTGCATATTGGAAGTTAGTATTGTCTGGAAGGTTTAAATTTTTAGATCTTTGGAACACATTTCTGCTGGTAAGTGACTATTTCTTGCCTTTTGTGCCTAATCAAGAGGAAATTTTTCTTATAGGCCCTGCATGATGGGGTTACATACCTTTAATCCCAGCACTCAGGAGGACAAGGCAGGCAAATCTCTGTGAGTTCAAGGTCAGCCTGGTCTATATATCAAGTTTCAGACCAGCCAGGTGGGAGCTTCTCCCAGGCTGTTCTACAACAGCTACTGTCTTTAGACTGTTGTTTTGTCAGTCAGCTGTAAATCTCAGCAGCTCTTATCCCGTCATCTCCTCTGAGGACTTCCTAAACTCGGCAATCCTTCATTTCTACTGAGGAACTTCAAATCCATAAAGTACCAGAACCACACTTGCTGCGTGTTGCCCGGGACTCTAGAGTATGGACCAGATCTTGTTGTCCACATGTACCCTGACTGTCATGTGTCTGTAATCTGACACTATTTTAAAATGTATTCCTTTACAGACAGATGGGCAGGAGGCTTTTTGAGGCTATCACTGTGGCTCTGTTGGACCACTGTGTCTTGTAGGGATAGCCAGTGAGCTCTGTGAAGTGAGTGGAATGAAAGGACATGTCCTGAGTCCACCAAAGACAGTCCTGGTAACAGCAGGGATACCCAGACCTTCCACACTGTCACAACCATGAAAGGCCATGCTTCCCACAGCACATCCCATGGCCTGGCTGGGTATACCCCTGCTCTTCTCTTTCTGTGACCCCAGCATTCACTCTGCCCTGCCACGGGCAAGATTGGTGGCCCTTGGACATATCACTCCTCTGTGCCTCAGTTTCTTCCTCTAGGGATAGCATTCACAGAGCACAGTCTGCAGAAGGGAAGACTGTCTTAGCAGCCTCCGTGTCAAGGGCTTCTTCCTGTCATGTGTCATGTTACTGACAGGCTGTTCAGTAGTTGGTGATATGCTACCCAGTTCCTCCTTTTCTTATTTTGTGACACTTGGGATGGAACCTACGGCCTCATGCCTGCTAGACAACTGTTCTACAGTTGAACTGCATCCCCAGTTCACGTTTTGTTTGAGGTGTGGACTCACTGAGCTTAGGCAGGCCTTGAACTTGGGATCTTCTTGCCTATCCTACTAAGTAGCTGGGATTACTGGCCTATTTCACTGGGCCCTCATCCTTGGGTTATACCCAAACCACAGACAGTCTTCAGAGATCCCCAGAGCCATATGTATAGAGATAAGAAGGTACCACCACATCATGGACACAGCAGAATGCTAGAACCGACAACAGTGTCCACTGATTGGAGGACTGATAAATAGAATGAGATGTTTACCCAATAGAACAGTGTACTGAGCAGTGAAATTAGATATTTACCCAATAGAACAGTGTGCACAGCAGTGAAATTAGATATTTACCCAATAGAACAGTGTATAGAGCAGTGAAATTAGATATTTACCCAATAGAACAGTGTATAGAGCAGTGAACTTAGATATTTACCCAATAGAACAGTGTACACAGCAGTGAAATTAGATTGGCATGTCAGCGGGGTTCTTTTCAAGCCTAATGTGGGCGGGGGGGGGGGGGAACAACTGTAGAAACACCTGACAGCCTAGCAGTTGATGTTTTAATATACTGTATGAAGTTCTCCAAGAATAAAGTAAACAAATAGACTTCCAAAAAAAAAAGATGCCTTAGCAGATAAGGGTATCTGCTACTAAGTCTGACAACCAGAGTTTGATCCCAAGAGAGAGCTGATTTCCTCCCCAACAAGTTGTCCTCTGACCTATACACATGCACAGAAAAAGATAAATGTGTGGCATACACACATATATAACAAGCTTAGCAGCTGTTCATGTTACATGCATGTTTTGACATGTAAAAGCTGGCATGACAGTGGTAACTTCAAGGAAATGAGTGCTTTTGTAGGCAGTGAGGGGAGAGCCAGCTGAGGCAGGAGCCCTGGAGGCCCAGTTTTGCCTCACAACTTGCCCCTCTGTGGTACAGGCATTATATTAGTCTCTATGTTTTTTATGTGACTGGAATATTAAGAAACAAAGATTATTTTTAGACAATTATCTCATCCCATTCAAAAAATACTTGATATATAGAAGTATAAATGTGAGGAAATAAGTAGAAATAGAATCCCATATTGTCCTGCATCATTTCTGACCAGTTTAAGGGAAGTGGAGATGGTAAAGGCATTTAAAGACTAGTCTTCTCTCTGACCAAAACAGGAATGAATAATTTTCATATTTGAAATATTTTTAAATAAATCAACATTTATTTGGACATATGGTACTTAGCACACACAGTTGATATGGGGACTGTTACTTCACTTGCAACAGTTTTTGATTTGCATTCCTAATGACAATAAGGGGACTCACTTGCTAATGCAGTGCCCCCACCACTATAATATCCGAGAGCTCAGATCTGAACCTTAACCTGCTGGATGTTTTTCTCTTATGTATTAGGAGCATCACAAAAGATCAATTCCAAGGGATACTTGGAACCTTCTCCTAGATTTTGGAAACATGATTGCAGATGATTTGTCTAACTACGATGACGAAGGTACTAGAAGCTGTAGGGCTGCACAGGGTTACCAGAGATGCTCACGTGCCTATGGATGCTAACTAAGTGCCCTCTGAGTGAGGGACAGACACTGACTCAGAAGGGCCACCCACCCACAGGGATAGGAGCCGTGTACTGCCAGGTTTGGCGGCACTGGCTTACTTCCCTGTCACCTCCTATTGCCGCATAAAACCTGGGGAGGATGGCTTGCAGATGCTATCTTATGTCTGGACATACTTTCCCCCTGATGCCAGAGAACCCCACATCAGAGACATTTAAGGTCATCCCATGCAGTAGCACTGCTGTCTGACAGAGGGGTCTGGTCCCATGTGACCTTTCTTCCCTCCAGAAAGAGCTGGCCTGGACCTTGTCTAGGACATCACTCCTCATGCCTGTTGTCACTGACAGCACTCAGTTCACATCATGTCCTTCGTCTCTATGTCCTCTACATGCAACAGTGTCTCCAGCTCATAACAGGCTCCTAAAGAAAGCTTGTGTAAAAGAAGGGATAGTTGAAGGTAGACAGCTTGGATCTGTCACTGTCCTTAGTAAAACTAGCTCATCTGCCAGAAGTCAGCTAGCATGAGAGGTGCCAGGGTAACAGAGGAGTCGTGAGCTGTGGGGCTCTGCACTGGTAGATCTGGGTGTCTCTGCTAACAAGTCAGAGAAAGAATGCCCATGACTAGGGGTTAATGCTCTTTGGCCCCTAGATCTCTGTTCCCAGTCAACAGACTCTAACTGCCTATAAATTGGCTGAGGTCTGAGAAGCCACCATGTAGGCTCAGTCAGTGAGAGTGCGGTCCCATCAGACCCACAACGCACTCTACTTCCTGTAGCAGAAGTGACTTCAGTAAGTCATGTGATCAGACAAGCTGCATAAGCTTCAGGTTACTTTGGCTCTTCAGATGTTAGAATTGGGAAAAGAATATTTTTAATATAAAATACTGCTATAAGATTTATCTTTAAAACTTATTTGTTTTCCTTTAGGAGCTTGGCCTGTCCTTATAGATGACTTTGTAGAATATGCACGACCAGTTATCACAGGTGGGAGAAGAGGCCCTTTCTAGATGGAAAAGCCAGACAGACAGAGGGTAGGCAAGCCGTACCCTGGAGGAGACCGCTGGGCTGGTCGCTGTGTGCATTTGTCGCTGACTTCAGGGTCTTCCTCATCCATTCATGAAGCAAATCCTTACCCCGCTTAAAGGGTGCAGTGGCTCACATGCAGACGTGGAGATACTCCTCGGGGTTTTAGGGACGTGTCATCAGAGCTATTGCTGTAGGAGGCGCCTGCATGACTTGTCTTTACAGATAGCAGCATAGAACCTGTTTGCAGGGCTGAAAGCTTGCTGTTCAGTTCATGGCTTTAAGGTGAGCACCAGCAGTTTCCAAACTGTGGAATCATGTTCTAATTATACTTCAGTAGCACCCGTGTCTTCAGAATAGTGTTGTGTCTTTTACGCAAGTCCACACTGTTAAAAACGTGCCCTCATGAAGATGGCCTTGTCCGAGAGCCTACTGCTTTAAACCTTGGTATTCAAGATTGATAGTTCTGAATCATCAAATCTCTAGATTTACTAGATGTCTTGTTTTCATTTTCTCTAGAAGACATTGTTGCAGCTTGCACGGGGATGGCACAGGATGTAACCCAGCGGGTTCATTTCAAACTGTTTACAAGCTGGTGGGCCTGTTTTACTTATAATAAGGTTATTATTCGGCCTGGATGCTGCCTCCTGAGAAGTTTCTTATTTTTTTAATATATTTTATTATATTTAAAAGGACATTTTTCCATGAAAAATACTTCTTTTGAGTGATGAATTAGATTCACAAATCAAATGCACTGGCTCCCTTCCCTTGTCTATAATGTCTTCAGTGCCCGGTGTGCAGCCTTTGGATAGCCGTATGCATTTGGAAGCAAAGACATACATCACCCAGAGAGAATCTGTCCCCAAAGCCCCTGTCTTATTTGTCTGCCCCATGGGACTGTGCCGTGTCACTGTGCCTCGTCATCATCGCTTCCCTAATGTTTATCTGGTCAAGATCCACTCGTACACACAGGCACGGAGGGCCTGGGTACTACCTGCTCATCTGGTGTCAAGCTTTGAACATCACTGTGCTGACCCTACCTCACACTTGCCAAGACTTGGTGTCACAAGCGTGCCTTGCTGCCTGGCCTACAACATGGCCATAGAGCAGATATGCTGGGCCCACCTCAGGACGGGGACCGGTGAATGCCTCCGCACAGAAAGCATGGCCCAAATGTGCTGTTGCGGCAGCTTCTAGTAATGGGGCATGCTCCTAATTTAGGAAACAGCTCTGACGCACGTGTGCCCTATAATGAGTCAGACTGTCGCTGTTGAACAGGAATCTCACAGAGGAGATGGAGGATTGGAATGGGAGTCCGGTCTCCACAGAGCCAACCCCTCAGTGTGTGAAATGATATCACCTGCAACCTGTCAATGCAGGTCTGAAAAAGGGACAACTGGGACATCTTTGAGAGCATATGTAACCAAGCTAACGTAATGAAGACCTGGAAAGCAAAGCATCCTTCCAGGCTCTGTGGGTCCCTGACTCGTAGTTAACCTATACCCAGAGTTCATAGATACGAACTGAATTCTGAAGATCTGCAATACGTTCTTATCTTTAAGATTTAAAATTCTTCAGAAGGACCAGTGATATGATTCAGCAGGTTAAGGCACATGCTGCAAGTCTGACAACCTGAGTTCAGGCCCTGAGAGCCACATGGTGGAAGGAGAGTGATGACTCCCACAAGTTGTCCTCTGACCTCCACACATGTGCCATGAAATGCATGTACTCCCCCTACACACATGTACTTACACAATAAATTAAATGCATAAATAAATACATAACTTTAGATTTTTAATTCTTTGGGATTGTCAGTAGGCTATGAAGTACTAGTAACTGGTTAAGGCTTTTGAAGAAATGTGCTTTCTTTTGTATTATTTACACTTGAATTGTGCATGTTACAGAAATGCCGAAAACTTCAGGAATAGTTAATAAAATGTCTTCCCTGGTGTCGTAATGTCCTTTATTCTTGGTTGCACAAATACCTACCTGTGCACATCAAGGTCCTAGTTTTTATCTCGAACCAACAGAAAGACCTCTTGCAGCAACAGCAAGCAAGCCTTCGCTACACTGCATCTAACTCCTCATCAGGTAAACAGCGTGCTGGAGACAGACAACTTCCTCCATACAGGTCTCTTTCTCAGTACAACATGCTGGACTGTGAGAGCACTGTATCAGGGTACACTAGTACAGCTCTAGTTACATTTAAAACATTCTTACCAAACACAACAGGGTTAAGAAACACCCTGCTCCACTTAGTACCTGCCAGGATTCTCCAGACAGCATAATGCCTGTCTTAGTGAGATGGGTGCAGTGTTGTGTTAGTTTAAATGTTCAGCACATTCCAAACTTGGTGCTCTGTGGCGCAAAGGTAGACTTCTGCCAACTTCTGTTGCTGCGCCTGTAACAGCATCCTGTAACAGAAGAGTCTCTGAGTGTTTGTTAGCTAGACAAACTGGTTAGTGAGGCAGCCTTACCTTGCTGTGATTTTGGCCATATAGTGTGGAAGTTGTTCCCAAATGTTTCAACAAAGTTCCTCTCCCAAGAGTTCTCGGACTTAACTCTTTCAGCCATTTCACCCTTGTGTCCATAAACTGTTCCACCTTAAGTGAGTAGCCGTCTCCTGCTGGCTTCTGCGGTTTGTCTTATCTGGACAGGAACTGTGTACCTTTTGCTTTTGCAGGGTCGCTTCTGACTGAGAATTGTGCCTGCAGGAAGGGCGTCTTGCTACACACTAGAGTGCACACCAGTTGTGTTTAAGTCCAAGTGACCCCCCTGCCAATTCTGGTTTTGACAGAGTCACTAGAGAGCCTGCATGGTTTGTGCTTGACACAGGGAATATGGAGGCAGCCATCCTCCTAGTTCATTTCAAACCAAGAGCCCTGGCTTTGTGAAGTGTGCCTACCCAGCTTCATATTACTTAATAATTCCATGAGCAGGCAGTGATGTTTACAACATGTGAAGCTTGAGGCACCATAACCACATTGCACTGGCCTGCTGAGGCATGTGCCACTCTGAAGTCTAGCATCGGAGCCTCTTGTTGGACGCGAAGATGTGAGTTAATACCTTTTCACGGGAGTGGGGAGTGCTACATCTTTTAAAGTTTTCTCTTACAACATTTTTTTTTTTAAAAAAAACATAGCTGAGGATCAGACCAAAGGCTTTATGTACATTAGGTAATTAATTGCTCTATTGGGGCTACTTCCACAGCCCTCAGTTTTATATCAGAAAAGTTTTCTTTTTTCTTGTTTATTTTTTCAGGGTTCTTCTGTGTAGCCCTGGTTGTCCTGGAACTCACTCTGTAGACCAGGCTGAGCTCGAACTCAGGGATCCGCCTACCTCTGCCTCCCAAGTGCTGGGATTAAAGGCGTGGGCCACCACCACCCAGCCAGAAAAGTTTTCTAAAAGTATAAAACTACAATATATGAATCTCAGCCAGATAAGAAGGGGGCCACATGATGTATCAGTGTATTGGCAAGTGCGATTATCTGAAGGTGGGGCAGAGCAGATGGCAAGGAAGGTGATGGAGCAGTGATGTCCAAGTTGACAGGATCACTGCTCTGCCAGCAGGGGTCACATTCAGTCAAGGAGCTGGCTCAGTAGCACTGCTCAAGGGATCTGAGCAACTCTGAGTGTGAACTGCTGCCAGCAGGCAGGCTCCTTGGCTTTGGAGTCAATGCTGTCCAAACAGCTCCCACGTGGTGAGTTCAGAGCCTTTATCTCATTGGTGCCCCCTGCCAAGGCAGGAAAGGAACGCCTGGCCATTAGGAGACTGCTGGACGGTGATACAATGACCACTATAAATGTCAGCAGGGCTGGCTAAGGGTGGGCTGGAAAGGACAAAGGCAACCGCAGGATAAGAGGGCTCACCTTCTAAGATGGAGAAGTTCAAGGCTGCGATGTTGTTGGGGAGTGTTGGCGATGCACTCGGCTACGGAAATGTCTGCAGGGAGAACAGCGTTTTAGGCTCAATCCAGGAGGAGCTGCAAAAGACTGGGGGTCTGGACGGGCTTGTGCTCTCCCCTGGAAAGTGGCCAGTGAGTGACAACACCATCATGCACATGGCAACGGCTGAGGCCCTTACCACAGGTAGGACTGGCTAGCATGTGCTCTGGGTGTGTTGGGGCAAAGAGACCAGTGTGCAGCTGCCTGTGTTGGTAGTAAACTGTACCAAGAACCTTGAAGTTGGTGCATCAGTGTTACCTGACACTGTTGCTGAGGGTGGTGATTTAATATTCACCCAAGACCTGGAGCCTGACAGGCAGCAGGTCACATTTCTCCTGTGGGTCTACAGGGCCGGGGGGGGGGGGGGCAGCTGTGCTTCGCAGATAATTAACCTCCAGATCCTAAACAACAACCTCCCCTTGTTTCTGCTGCTGCACAGGCGAGCCTCTGGGAGCTGCGCTGGTGGGATAAAGCAGAGGCAAATGTTCTCACTGTAGAGGATGAGGCCTCTTGTCCATTGCAAAAGAGCATGTCGTCCAGCTTGAAATGTGCACCCACTGAGATAACATTGTTTGGGGATGGCATCTCAACTCCAATAATTAAGGTCGAACTATCTGAGTGATTGTTTATGCATAAATGTTATAAGAAAGAATTTGGGGATGTAAAATAAATTAATGAAAAAAAAGTTTCAGACATGGGAGAACAAAGTTAGTTTGTTCACTAAGGAACAGATCAGCACTAAGATCAGCAAAATGTTTAATGGATTTCAGAGAATAGTACATATACAAACACCGGGTGTCTTTTCCAGACATGGTGTGCTAATACTCTGCAGGTCTAATGTGTCATCATTGCAAAATTAAGACCTGAGGGCAGCAGCCAAGCCAGCAGGTCTCACGTATGCATTGGACATTCCCCGTTCTGTTCATCTGTCATGAACAAGCTCAGCTTAGTTCTGTGGTCATTGTATAGGAATGCCACCAATGTTGTGTCCCTAAATAGAGCTGAAGCACGCTGATAAGATACGGTGTCCCGGCTTGCTGAAAATGGTGAAGCATCTTTCTGAGTGTACACAATTATGGAATCCAAGTATTTATGGATTCTGCTGTCACTGTAGGAGCATCATCAGCTAGCCTCCAAATAACTGGGAAGAAGGAAAGCACATTGGTAAGGAATAGTGTCACACCATGGGACGCAGTGTAGCCTCTTTTAAGGTTTCAAAAAATTATGAATTCCAAGTATTTATTTCTTCTGACACATTTGGGCACACTTACATGCCTTATGGTCAATAGTACAGCTCAGAGCCCACCACAGCTCACAACCTCTGGAGAGCATGACTTTTGAAACAAAACTGTGGCCGGCACTTACTCTTGAAGTTTGCTTCCTTGATGCTCTATATATTCATATATACACAGCCAAGGCAGGTACAGGTCCCTGCGTGTGCTTATTTCTGACGGGTGGTCTGTGAGTGCACAGTGCTAAGCATGCGCTTGTCTCTGGAGCTCCCTGGAGAGCCCTGTACTAACACAGGGTACTTGGGATCAGATCACAGTCCACCCAAGATGTGTGCATTCGGTAAGGTTTGGACCAAGTCGCGGTATTGGTTTTGTTGTTGTTTGTTTGTTTGTTTTAGGAAAAAGCTAATTCTCTGCCAGTCACCAAGTTTACCAAGCAGACATTGCTGTGATGGGCTCTGTCATAGCCTCTCATTGTAGCTCATGAAAAACACTTGTCGATGGGTGTGGTGACACATGCCTTTAATCCCAGAACTTGGGAGGCAGAGGCTGGTGGATCTCTATGAGTTCAAGGCTGGCCTGGGCTACAAAGTGAGTCCAGAACAGCCAAGGATACACTGAGAAACAGTCTCAAAAAGAAAAAAAAAAAGAAAGAAAGAAAGAAAAGAAAAAGAAAAAAGAAAACCACTTGTCCGAACCCCCTTTAGTTGAGCCTCTGGACCAAAAGGTCTCAACCTGTGGGTTGAAACCCTTTGGGGGGGGGCAGGGTTGAATGACCCTTTCATAGGGGTCACCTAAAACTATCAGAAAACACAGATATTTGCATTATGATTCACAAAAGCAGCAAAATTACAGTTGTAAGTTAGCAATTTAATAACTTTGTGGTTGGGGATCACCACAACATGAAGAACTGCAATAAAGTTCGCAGCATTAGCAAGGCTGAGAACCGCTGCTGTAGACACTAAGCATGTTTTTTATGCTCACGAAAACCTAGGGTTTTGTCTTTAAACAACCCCGTTTTTAACAGTTGTAGTTCACTTTATGGGGCCTTGGGGACATGTGGCTGATGGTAATAAGCACAAGTCCTTGCAGCAAATGTGTCTGAGAAGCAGTCACCTGCCTTACACACACTGTCCCAAGGCCATGGCATCTTCACATTCTGAAAGGCGGCTTCAGTGTTTCCATTCCACAGGTGGGAGATGGACATATGGACTGGCTGAGTAACTCATCCAGCGCTGTGCAGCCATATGACCGCACATCCAGGCAACCTGGTCACAGGCTGTGTTCTTATGCACTCTGTCCACTGCCTAAGGTCAAGGTGGACACAGAACCATTTATTGTGGTGTTTGGATGCACAATAGCCTGCTCCCGAGAGTGGAACCTCTCCCGGCACATTTAAACAAGGGCCACTGATGAGTCCATCACAACGCAATGGCTATGTGATCTATAAGCCAGGGCTCGGCTGCCGCAGAACATTCAGGGTCAGCGTGTCACATTCAGGACACAAGAGCAGAAGCAAAGACAGGGCCTGGTCTGTTGGTCTCCAAGACAAGTCAGGCGTGCTGCACCTGAGACCTCACTCAGGAGCACAAAGACAAAGACAGCTTCATCATGTCGCCAGGCAAGCATCTAGTGAGCACCGGCTTTCGTACCAGGCTTTGAGTGTGGCTCATTTCAGGACCGTTTGCTCCAGGGCTCAGGTGTGTAGCTCCATGTTCCTGATGGCTGCTGCTGAGCCTAGGAAACCGGTAAGGCGCTCCCATCCCTGTGCCTTAAAACCCTTGGTGCTGAGGGAGTCAAACAAGCCACAGGAAGAGCATGAGGAACTTGGGGATGGTACAGGACCACCAGGCTGGGGTCCCGGCTCTAGAGGATCTCTTGTCTCAGAGAATAAACAGTTCTGGCTGACAGTAGATGGTCAGGGCCAATCTGTGCCCAGGAGGGGAGGCGGGCAGGAAGTGCCTCAGTGCACTGCCTGCAGGGAACCTGAGAGTAGCAGAATAAGGGTGTGCAAGACCTGCTTCTCCCCTTCCTCTCAGTGGCTGTCTGACAGCTGAGTTAGAGCAGACACACAGGCAGGAGTGAGGATGAGTGAAAGTGAATCAACTCTGTAATTCATTGGCATTTTATTTCAGACTCGGTTATGGTATTTTGCTGCATTTTTTAAAAAAAATCACATTAGTTGAGAGTTGCTGGCCGGTTTTCTGAACCGATTTATCCTTCAGGAGGATGGATAGGGACGTAGGGAGATAAGTGTGGTGGTCAAGGCAGAGTTGGTCAGAAGGGTCAGCAGACTGGCAGGCTGTTTCTCATTTACATTCCAACCTAAAAGGATGAAGGTCTGTGGCTGCTGGGTTTCTGTAAACCATTTTTTTTTTCACTCTGAAAAAGCTTGGTTTCAGCCGAAGGCAGAGATTTTGTGGTACCTGGTCTTAAAATAATTGTTTTAGAGGGCTTGGGGAGGGTGGTGCTGCCAGGACGGAGGAAGAAACTGTCGTCTGTAAGCAGATAGCACGGCAAGCCAGTGCCAGATACCCCAGCTCACCAACAGCCTGGCATGGCCAGGTCCTGCCTCCCAGCAGGGGTTTGCAGGCAGGCACAGCTAATTTTATTCCTGGAGGGTTGCCACAAGAAGCCTGGCTGGGACATAAGGCACTCCCTCCTCCAAAACAAAGTTCTAACCCGTCGTTTCTCCTGCCCCGATTCATAACAAGGCATGAGCCCTAAAGGGAGGAGTGGTATAGGGCTCCCTCTGCTCCAGGTGCGCTGAGGGTAGGGCAGGAGAAGGGCTCTTTCTCCAGGAGCTCACAGCTGACACTAAAGGTTTTGTTCCCATCGAGGGAGCAATTCTGTCAGGCACTTAACTCCACTTGGTAGCAAGGGAGCCTGAGGTTTCCAGCCTGCCCTTCTCTGGAGCTAGTCACCAACTCCTTATCATGTCCCACCCTCTTGCCACCCAGCTCTCAGCCAAGAGAGGTCACCCATGGCCAGTGAAAGGGCAGTGATAGTCTCCTAATGGCACTTTATCCTGAGTGCACCTTTGACACAGAATAAAAGCTGGCTAGAGACTATGAAAGAGGATGTGGAAGAACACATCCCACAGCCTCACCAGGCGCAGGAACTACTGCCAGCTGTCCAGATGCTTAAGCACCCTGGACTCCACTGGGCATGTGTGACCTTCATCCACCAAGCTGTGGATTAACTTAGTGACCAAAACTCTCTGACTTTGCAGTGAAAGCCCATCTTCTTTGGCCATGGCTACAGTCTTTCTGGAGAAAGCCATGATCACTCTAGAGCATGTGAGGTAGAGGTGGACCAGGCACCATGCTGGCCAAAGGCAGGAGTTCAGTCTGGACTAGCTCTTTTCATCCCCGTGCCCCATGATCTTCAGGGGTTGGACCCATTCTGGTACCCCAAATGTACTTCAAGGGACCAGGGCACATTTGACAATAGCAGCCATGCAGAGCCTGGGTTTCCCAAAGGGGTGAGTGGGAGCTGGAGTTCAGTGGAATCACCCTGTCCCCTGGTGTCCCTTCATAACAGTGAGACCACTGCTCTGGATGGTGTAGTTTGGGGTGGTTTATTCTGAGTGGACAAAACTGTTAGTAGAAATGAGGGTGGTAGGTGTTCCCTGGACTCTCAGGACATCAGAATGGGAGTAATGGAAAGCTGGAGGTCTAAAACCCATCCATCCAGCTGGGGAGTCACCAAATTTTCCCCTCTTCTCTAAGCACACTCATGTGCCCTTGCCATTGAAGGGGCCTGCTCTCACCCCCACCACCTCACATATGTGCTATCCTCATTGGCATCTGTCCCCCACCCCCTTCCTCCACAGACTACTGGTGCCTAGATGACCTGTACCGTGAGATGGTAAAGTGCTACGTGGAGACGGTAGAGAAACTTTCAGAACATCGGCCAGACCCTTCCACCATTGAGGGCTGCTCCCAGCTGAAGCCGGATAACTACCTCCTCGCCTGGCATACGCCCTTCAGTGAAAAGGGTCAGAAACCTTTCTATTCACAGAGCTGCTGTTAGGGACCCTGCGGGTGTGGGTGCTGGCAGCCTGCCCTGGCACTCAGCATGGCATTCCCATCAGATCCTTTGGCTGGCAGGGCATCCCCTTGTCAGCCGTCCCTGCTTGCTTGAGCATCTGTTAAAGATGATGTCCATGTGACATCAGGCTTCCCCCGAGGGGTTTTTGTCAGCTCCAGTTTACTTTAAGGAATATTTTCTACTTTCCTTGAAGCTTGTATTTTGGTAGGAAGTGTTGTCTGTGTTCACGTCTCCAGCGTTCTATGCTGTCTTAGTGGAATGCAGCGTATAGGTGGCCCCAGCTCCCACCCCTCAGAGCCTCTCCTCCTCTCATGCTGGGCCTGTCTCATGGTACCTCTTTACAATAGTGGAAACACTGTTCTGCATTTACCCTGAAGGGAGCAGAGTGGACATGTTCCACTATGGGTGCCACAACTGTCAGCTCCCTCCCCAGCTCCATTCAGTCTGGGGATCTGAGCTCACTCTTCTCAAACAGAAGAGGGAGAAGAGGAATTCAAGGTAGGAACTTTGCACAGCTAGTCACATGATACCCACAGTCAAGAGCAAAGAGAAATGAAGGCATGCTCGCTCACTTCCTTGTTTGCTTGCTCCCTTGTGCTCACCTTTACATGTTCAGGACCCCCTGACTAGGAATGGTGCCGCCCATGGTGGACTGGGTCTTCCACATCAATTAACTTAATTAAGACAGTTCCCCCACAGACACGCCCATAAACCAACCCAATGCAGGCAGTCCCTCATTGAGACTCTTTCCAGATTATTCTAGATTGGGTATGTTGATAACTAAGATTGACCATCACAGCTGCCAACTGAGACGACCTCAGGGTCATCACTGTGGTACACAGGGAGACACTTAGAGCTTCCTTCTGGGCAGGGAAAAAGTGACGCAAACTCTTGAGAGGGAAATCCAGTATTGCCTGTCAAAATTATCTAATGAAAACACCTTTCAATCTGACGTTCTACTTGTAAAAGTCTTAAAGACCCATAATGACAACATGCTAAAGCAAATGCCCAGAAACACAGGTATGGGGATGACCTTTGCATCGTTATCTGTATTAACAAAGACCCGGAAGCAGCTTGGTGTCCCTCAGTGAGGGGATGGGAAAGTTAATTGTATGCCTGTTCAATAGCATGCTGTGTAGCTCTTTAAAAGAATGAGGCCGGGCGGTGGTGGTACACGCCTTTAATTCCAGCACTTGGGAGGCAGAGGCAGGAGGATCTTTGCGAGTTCGAGGCCAGCCTGGTCTACAAAGTGAGTCCAGGACAGCCAGGGCTACACAGAGAAACCCTGTCTCGAAAAAACAGAAAAAAAAAAAAAAGAATGAGGTAGATCTGTGTGTTGAGATGTGGAAATTCTCTGCTGTAGATTGGTGGGGAAAAAAAAAAGCAATATTCAAACCAGTCCCCCACCTCCTGGATCTGCATGTGGAGAGAGTTCATAGAGTGTGCACACAGGAAACTTCTCAAAGAACAGTAGAGAGCCTTCACAGCAGAAGTAAAGAATATTAGTGTTTTGATGTACGGAAGCACGACACATTTGTGAAATGCCCAAGGAGGCCAGAAGAGTACTGTGTGTCAATTATAACTTACTGACAATGTTTTTAAAAAGAAAATCTCCCAGAAATGGTGGCTATATAACAAGACTCTGTTTCCAAAAAGGAAAGAGGAAAGGGCGAGGGAGGAAGGAAGGAAAGAAGAGGTGTACTTGACTCAGTGTTGCTTCTGCCCCTAGTAGAGGAGCATCGTGAGACTGCCCTACGACAAGAAAATGTCTGTTTTCAGGAGCTAAATAACTCCACTCTCTTGCAACCCGACCAACAGATCTCTTTTCTCATGTCCAGGATCTGGGTGGCTTATTACTCATCTAATGATATTCTAATGACATGTTGTTACATAAATCTCATACTTCAGAAGTTACGAATGCCAGATTCCCACGAGTTATGGAGGCACATCTGAACCCGGGGTCTATCATCTGAACCCAGATATCTGTCATCCATGCAGGGTCAGGATTTGGAGCTGCCACTAAAGCAATGTGCATTGGAATGCGGTACTGGAAGCCGGAACGGCTGGAGACCCTCATAGAAGTCAGTATCGAGTGCGGTAGGATGACCCACAACCATCCCACAGGTAAAGTAGGTGCTGGACAGGTGCAAGTCCCACGTGGATGATGTTCTGCTTGAAAACCGAATTGCCATTAAGTGTGGTGATGGTGAAGAAGCCACACAAGGGAAAAATTGTCATTGTTCCTATATCGTTTGCATCAGAACAAAAGAAAAGTATAGATCTTTTTTTTAACATTTATTTATTTATTTATTATGTATACAATATTTGCTCTACATATATGCCCGGGCAGATCTCAATGTAGATGGCGGTGAGCCACCATGTGGTTGCTGGGAATTGAACTCAGGACCTTGGGAAGAACAGCCAGTGCTCTTAACCTCTGAGCCACCTCTCCAGCCCGAAAAGTATAGATCTTGAGGGGAAACAGGCTCCAGGCTAACCAGGTGTTAGTGTCAGTTCTGTGGGCTGATGCCCTTCTCCATGACCTGACTATACTTCTCAGCTTAGTCTCCAGGCCCTGTAGCAGCCCTGAAAAGGTGCCTTGCCTCTTACACAGAGGGAGAGGCAGAGCTCACAGCTCTGGGGTGGTCTCTTTGGGCTCAGAAAGCTACTGGCTCAGGGGACAGAGCTGCATCTCTCTTCCTGCTGCCCTCTAGGTTTCCTTGGCTCTCTGTGCACTGCCCTGTTTGCTGCTTTCGCGATCCAGGGAAAGCCCTTAGTACAGTGGGGAAGAGACATGCTGAAAGTGGTTCCACTGGCTGAGCAGTACTGTCGGAAGACCATCCGGCACATGGCAGGTGAGCCTGACTTCCTCCTGCTTTCCACTCACCCAAAGCACATGTGCTCACGTTCAAACTCAAGACCCACCCCAGCCACCCACAGCTCTAGGTGTGTTCACCCAAAGGTGATGCCTAGAGAAGCCTTCGTCATTGTGGGAAGCCCTGACTTCACAATGGTCCTCACCTGGCAGAAAGCAGACACCTGCTCCAAGTGGTACCAGGACCTCAAGGAGAACCACGGCCTCATGAGTAGCTTCTTCCCCAGTACCCTGTCCCACACCCTCTTCATCTCCACAAGTGTCCAACACAAATGAGAAGCATATCTGCAGAGGAATGAATTACACCTACATTTCACACGGCCCCATACTAACCTGTACTTGACCAAAGAGATGTATCCCAGAGCACAGACTTCCATGTGTACCAAGATGGGTCCCCATGCCATGAGTCCCCAAGACTACTAAAGGCATATGTTCCTAAGATTTTCAGATGTTCCTATTAATCCAGAGCCTGTCAGCCTTTTGGGCATAGTCAGCCTGTTAATCAAAAATCCCAGGAGCACCATGGCTTCTATGGTTTGGCATATAAGCAGCAAACTTTCTAAAATAAGCCACACAGGGTGTCCTGAAAGAAGCAGGTTGTGAGCACAGGGCCAGGGTTACGGCTTCTCCAAGACAGCATGAAACTGAGGTGCTCCTGAGCTGCTAAGAGTCACATCAGAGTCACCACAAGATGGGGAGTGGGGGGGGGAGCATGTTCTAGAGGGTTATAGAACAACTCTACAAGGACATATAACACACAGGAGGACACCCACTTGGCCTCAGCACCAGAAGAAATTGGGCCTAAAGGATGGTGCCAGGAATTCTAGCTAGCTCATCTCCTAGCAGTCCATCTGCCACTTATGTGACCTCCAGGAAACATTTATTCTGTTTATTTTGGCTTAGTTTAAGCCGTCATTCCCTGGTTCCTCTGTCTCAAATGGGCTCAAATGTCCCCTAACGGTCCTCCAATGCTACCCACAGTTGGTGGGCTGTTTCTCTCACCTGAACAGGGTCACCAGATCTCCCCCCCTCAAGACTCGAAGGCAGTTGCTATGATAGAGTAGAGCCTTACAGTACAGCACTCACATTGCTAGGGGACACCAGCAATGTCCAGGACTCCAGAACCAGGTGCCATCCATGAGGGCAGGCACCTGAGAACAGAGTCCACTGCCAGGCCATTTAGGGACTTAACTTTTTCTTATGGGGGTGACTCCTCGGAAACAGGCCTGTTATGTCTGTGTGATTTTAAGTTTGCTTAACCAGAGTTTTAGGAGCTCCTTAGACACTTTGAATAGAGCCTAAGTTCACCCAGCAAGAGATGTTCTGTAAACACCCTTGGAGAGTGGCCCCTGGGGCCTCCCTAGGTTTGAGGGGCAACTGAAGGAATCAGGCAGGCCTTGCTGGTCCTGGAGTCTGGGTCTGGACATCTCCCTCCCAAGCTTCTGGCTGTCACCTGCTTTCTGAGTAGGGTGCTGCTGCCCTGCTCAGACCTTTTGCCTTCAGTGGTATTCAACCAGGCAGTGTTCTAGCTTGGTGGGGCCCAGCAGGTCCAGAGTCCCAATGTGTTATTCCAAGTTGCTGTCCCAGCACCTCCTGGTTTCTCCTCTGCGGCCTCTGCCCGATGCCCTGTAGCCCTTTACCCTCTGTGCTCTGTCCTGTTCTCTCAGCTGTCCAGACAGACAGACAGCAGGTTCTAGATCTTTATCTTCAGCTGTGTCCCCCTCCCCCCGGCCTTACCAGCCCCTGAAAGGCCAAGGCATTCCCTGTCCTCCGTTGTCTCCAGGGGAGGACACACTGTGAGCCTGCTAGAGCAGGTGCCTCCATTTCCCGCTGCTGAGTCTCTGGAGGGCTCAGTCTTCTGTAAGGTGAGTGGCTTCTGGCCACGGGCCAGCTGGTAGCCAGCTCATCAGATCCACCAGCCAGTGGGTACTTCAGCTTGCCTGGGGCTTGGGTTTCAGGCTATCAGTAATAATGAAACTGCTCCATTTACTGTGTAGGTACAGGTTTAAGTTAGTCAAAATACAGAATTCTCTTTTGATTTGGTTTTTGGATTTCTGGGTTTCTTTGGTTTGGGGGATGTTTTTCTTTTTTTTCAGTATCTTAGGCATGCTAAGCAAGCACTCTTAACCCTGAGCTACATCTTCTTATTAATTAAAATTACAGGCTCATAATCACCCTGTTCTCACTTTCTGCTTTAGAGTGCTGTTAAGTAACTGGTTATGTTTTGCTTCCTCCCCATCTCCTGTGCTACTGCTGGGAGCAGCCATTCCTATCAGGGATGCTTATTTTTGGTACAGGTTCTCCACCCCCACCCCTGCAGCTGGGGCAGGGCAGTGCCCACATCCCCCACCCTCCCCATGTCCACCTCTGCCAGGCACCGTCAGCCCACCTGCCCTGTATTTGCATCTAGAGTACCAGGAGCACTGGTTTTACTTTGAAGCAAAGTGGCAGTTTTATTTGGAGGAAAGAAAAATCAGTGAAGATAAAGAGGACAAAGCCACCTTTCCTGAAAACTATGATGCAGAAGAGAGAGACAAGGTGAGTTCAGCCCCAGCCCTGGAATGTAATATGTCTGTGCTCTGTGGATGTGAGTGAACCAGACTGGTGGGCGGACAAGCAGCCACAGGGAAGGACTTGGATCCTTTGCCGGACACACATTGACCTGTGGTTCTCTTCAGACCTACAAGAAGTGGAGCTCAGAAGGCCGAGGGGGACGGCGCGGCCATGATGCCCCCATGATAGCCTATGATGCCCTCCTTGCAGCAGGAAGCAACTGGACTGAGCTGTGCCACAGGGCCATGTTCCATGGAGGTAAGATATCCTTCTGTGAGGTGGATGCTTCCAGAAGGCACGCAGGCTCGTCTCCGACACACTGTGGAGTCTCTGACTGCAGCACGTATAGTATCGCAGGCCACAGACACGATTGCAGTAACCTGTTTTGATGTGTCTCACAGGTGACAGTGACAGACACGGGGACTCTGTCTAGCCGCTCACTTAGAGCTGGCAGGCCTCCCTCAACCTGACCACATGGGCTCCTCCCTCCTACAGTTCTGTAGCCTGTACAAAGCCACAGCATTTTATACCAGGTTCCTGGGGCTGAGTGAAATGTTTCTCATCCTGAGGCCCATTGTCCCCTGGGGGCCTTACCAAGTGTGAAAACAGATGAGGGAAATAGATCCCTATCTTCCTGCCTGTGCAGAACCCCATAAACACCAGGCTCACTAGTGTTTGGTGACACCCAGTACTTCAGCTAGGATAACCCAAGCCCATGATGCTGAAGCCAGCTGTGTGTGTGTGCACAAGTAGGCATGCTCAAGTATATGAGAGTGTGTCCAAAACACACTAGGACTCAGAAGCAGCTTGAGGTCAGAGGTCATGTGGGGAGGAATCAGAAGTAGTTCCAAGGTTTGCAGTAAAAAAGACATGCGCCAAATGACTTAGAGGATCACCGGCCAGGTTTTTTTCTTTAGAACTGGCAAATTCTTGATGCTTCAGATGCTGCTTATGTGTACCCAAATGTCCTCATTTCACTGATTTTTAAAACTGGCTATGACTACAGGAAGCAGACGAGCCTGAAGGGATTCTGAAAAGCAGGCCGTGGGGAGGAGGTGTGGCTCAGCTGGCACAGGGCTTGCTTAGTATGAATGACACCCTGAATTTGATCCTCAGCAATACACACACACACACACACACACACGCACACACACACACGCGCACACACATGCACATGCTCGCACACGGCATGGTGTTGCACAATTGTAATCCAAGCACTTGTGAGATGAAGGCATGAAGGTCATAAACTAAAGGTCGTACTTGGCTACATAATGAGTTTGAGGGTAGCCTGAATCACGTGAGACTCTGTGTCCAAAAAAGGTTTGTGTGGTTTGGGGCCCATGGCATGGCTGGGCAGGTAAAAGCAATGGCAGCCAAGCCTGATAACCTGCGTTTACATCCAGGACATGGTAGAAGGAAAGAACCAGCTCCTTCACACAGGCACTATAGCACATGTATGAGCGCGCGCACACACACACACACACACACACACACACACACACACACACACGATAAATGCACTAAAATCTTTTAGAAGCAGTGGGGTGAGGGGTTAGTGTAGCTCAGTTGGTAAAATAACTTACCTGACATACACTAAGCATGTCAATGCCTAGCACCTCATATACCTCCTGTGGTGGTGGCATGTACCCCTATTCCCAGAATTAGAGAGGTAAAGTCAAGATAATCGGGAGTGGTGGGCGCACGCCTTTAATCCCAGCACTCAGGAGGCACAGGCAGGTGGATCTCTGTGAGTTCGAAGCCAGCCTGGTCTACAAAGCAAGTCCAGGACAGTCAGAGATACACAGAGAAACCCATGACTTGGAAAACAACAAAACAAAAAGCCAGCTTCAGCTCCATAGTGAGTTCAAGGCCATCCTGGGCTGCAAAAGACCTTGACTCAAGAACAAACTATGGACTGGAGAGGCAGGTCAACATGTAAGTACTTGCTGCTCTTGCAAAAGACGTGAGTTCAGTTTCCAGCATCTACATAGTAGCTTACAGCCACCACCAACTCCAATTCCAGGGGCTCTGATACCTCTCCTGGGCTCTATCAGCAACACACACACACATGGTGCACATACATTCATACAGACAAAACACTCACATACATAAAATAAAAATAAAAAAAACCCAACCGAACAAAGGCAGGCTGTGGTCGGCTTTGATGCAAAGCAGAGACGGAGAGGGAGTGAGTACAGGACTGTCATAAATAGACAGCAGCACCTGGGCGCTGCACATTCAATTTTGAGGACAACTTTATGCATTTTTATGAGGTGGGCAGCATATTTATGGAGTAAAGTAACTCTTTTCTCCTCCCGATCATAGTGGGCCAGATATCACTTTTAGGAAATTTCTTCCCATAATCCACTAGAAAAGCCCAAAAGGGGTGAATGAGAAGCACGGCGCAATGAGCCAAGCGCTCAAGTGCCATGGCACCTGAGTCTCAGATAGAGGAACGACCTCGGGCAGCATCAGACATGCTTGGCCACCGAGGGGCTCTGAGCATCGGGAGTCACAGCTGCTGCATGCGATGCATTTTCTTGGTCACCTCACACATAATTCCTTTACGAGATTGCTCAGAGTCCAAAGGTAGATGCCAGTCTATCAGCTGAGAAACTTGAGGCTTTATTATGAAAGCCGAAGCCAGGCGGTTTCAGATTTTTCAGGCTGTGCAAACAGGAACAGGGCTTGGGTTGTCTTGTAGGACTCTATTCTGCCAGCTCAGCTACTCACACCTACCTGCTACCTAACGCCACGGGGCTAGCTTGTGATGGCAAGATGCCACCTGATTGAAGGAAGAGAAGGGGACCACCTGCAGAGCAGGGAAGAGTCTAGTGCTTAGAACTTGACCGCCTCGGTAGCTGGCCACCAAGCGGGGTCATGTTTGGTTTGAGATAGGATGCTGCAGATACCCTTGGCTGGCCTGATACTGACTTTGTAGCCCAGGCAGGACTTGTAATCATGTCAGTATATCACCTCAGTCTCCTGAGTGCTAGGATTACTTGTCTACTACTACACCCATCTTCTCTAGGATGGTCTCAGAGATGTGGGGGGAGCAGGCTTACTCAGTAGGGAGCCCCCCCAGGACACACTTGTGTTTGCTGTTTCAGGTGAGAGCGGAGCCACGGGGACAATCGCCGGCTGCCTGTTCGGGTTGTCGCACGGCCTTGCCACTGTTCCACAGGGCTTGTACCAGGAACTGGAGCACAAAGGCAGACTAGAGGACCTGGGCGCAGCCCTGCACCGCCTGTCCACAGAAGAAAAGTAAAGTGTTTCTGCCATTTTCCCTCCCAGAGGGCAGCCGGTATCGTCCACGCTCAGGCTTAGAGCCTCCCCTAGGAGAGGGTACATGTGTGCAGTTTCTACACGAGGGACACATGCCTCATGGGCTGTAATCCAATTGAAACTTTCTCTTCCAATATCAAACCTGTTTGCTATATAAAATACATTGTCCTAAGAGAATATTTCTCCTCACCCTTATTGGAGCCTTGTGCTTGCTGCATACAAACCTCCAGATGCTAGGTGACAAGCTATCTCCTGGACAATGGGTGTATTTTATTCTGTCCCAAATCCATGCTTCTTGTTCTCCTACTTGGACAGCACTAACAGTGTGGCTCTCTGTTTGAGAACCTTTTTTCTCAAACCTTTTGAAAGTCTTTTTCCCTCCGAGCTATAATCTCTACCTACTACCCTGCTGGCATACTGTGGGGCGGGGCACCCCTCCTCTGCAGTCACATGTGTGTTCATGTCTCAGAGTAGACATGGCTGGTGGCTTATAGATGTACCCAAAGCAGTCATTTAACTTCCTTGCCATGTTTTGGGTCACTAAGCCTTTATTGGAATCTTTTTGAACATTGAGAAACCCAGGCAGAAGATGACTGTCTGGGTCACATGCCGCATCTTCCCTTTGGTAGGTTAGATCCATGCAGAGGGAAGTTGTAGCCACGGTGTCCATGGAGTTTCCCCAGTCAGGGTTAGCTGGGAGTGTGGAGAAGGGAGACATGTGCTCCTGCTCCAACCATGGCTTTCAGCATGGGTTTTCCTCAGATAGTGACAAGTATGAGGTCAGACAGCGCTGACAACAGATAGCTGGTGCCGTGCCTGAGCAGCACAGCTGGACCAGTCTTGTTGGTGCTGTGTCCTTTTCACATAAGGCTTTGACTCTGAGGAGAGTCACCATTGTCTGCAGGGGGAGGTTGGTGGGGTCTCTTGAAGCTCTAATAGGGTGGGGACTAGGGCAGAAAGCATCTGCTTGCTGGAGCCTGTACAACCTACAGTGTGCAAACTCTCCTTGGTCCTCCGCTGCATCTGAGGGAGGGTTAAATGAGATATGGGGGTGCCTATCTTTACCTTGTGATATTTGTCTAAATAGATGGCTGGATAAGTGGCTGTAGACTTTATTAGCAAAGGCTGCAGACATAGACTTGGGCATGTGTTGGAACTTCCTGTTCTATGTATCCTGTTGTCTTCTTCCTTAATCCTAGGGAACTATCCTGTATTTATGGTGAAGCAGGCATGTCTAGGGGCATTCATAGCATTGTTTTCTTGAGACTACCTGGATTCCATTTTGTAAAGAAGAATAGAGTCATATTGTAGAGGGGTCTGTGGTGCTCAACACTGAGCAGGTGTGTGTGTGTGTGTGTGTGTGTGTGTGTGTATACGCATGTGTGCACAAGTGCGCCATTTGCTTCTGAACAACTGAACTAACACACTTATCAATCAGAAACAAAGATAGATAGATATGGGGAAAGTCTCTAATTATACACTCCACTCTCCTGCACAAGCAGCCCAGAGCAGTGGCCATGACTTAATGGAGAATTGTCTCAGGAGAATTCTCCATCTCTCTGGAATGAGGTAAGTTCAAACTTTCCTAGACAAATACGACACTTGGCATTTCGAAAAGCATCCTCCTATGTCACTGGTGGCCTTGTCCTGAAAGTGGAAGAGATGCCCTGATAAACAGCATATGCCTGGTAGGATTTGGGTGAAGGCCTACGTGGACTCCATCTTACTTCACTAGCAGTTTTGGAGAGTTAAATTCCTCTTATGTAAGAATCAGAAATTCAGAAAGTAATTATAAATTATACAGCATAAACTAAAGTGAGGCTCACAGGCACTACAAAAGTCCCCCCAGTTTCATTTTCCTATGACAGATAAACAAAAACACATGAAACCCTGGACAGTAATAAGATGAGCCCAGCACCTACCATGTTAGACACGTATTGCTGGTTGGTTTTGTGGTGGTTAAAAACATAATGTGCACACACAGCTTCAGAATTCAGATGCTGTTGAATGCTGGGATTCAGGAAACACAATCTCTCCAAACTTCACCTGAGCTCACATACTGGGCCCAATACACAGTACACAGTCTGTTTCTTACGCATCCTGCCAGGATTTTTTTTTTCTATATCTACTATCAGTGTTGTGTGTAGGCATGACATACTTGTACATGTGTGCTGTTTCTTTCATACATAGGATTATAGTTGCTGTATATGTTTATGTTAGTTTTTGGCTTTTTCTACTAACATGGCATATTGTCCTGTATCATTCTGTATGTGTGTGTGTGAGTGTACATATACACATACTGAATATTCTAACTAGTATTCTGTGGTACAGGTGTGTGTGTGTGTGTGTGTGTGTGTGTGTGTGTGGTTCATATACTCAGATCCTTAACCAAATTTTAGATTATTGTGGAGTTTTTGTTTTGTTAATTTTTTTTCTGGTTTAAGAAAGGGTCTCTATATAGCCTAGCCTAGAATTCACTATGTAAACCAGGCTGGCCTCATATTTACAGAGGTCTGTCTGCCTATGCCTCCTACATACTGGGATTAAAGTCATATACCATTATGCCCAGTTAAATTGTTCATATTCTTATTTTGTTTTCTTGGTATAGGGTTTCACTGTGTAGCCTGGGGTGGCCTCAGACTCAGGATTCTTCTAACGCACTCCGACTTCCCAGTGCTGGCACTACAAGCTAGTGCCACCATGCCCAACTGACTTCTACATCTCTTGTGCAACAAATCAGTCTCTGCCAAGAGTACAGTAAACTATATTTCATTCTAGGACATTTGTTTTGCTTTCGTAGTTCTGAAATTGTGATGCAGGCAACATTTTATTGCCCCTAGTTTAATCAGTGGTGTGAGGAACAAGCTACGCATTACAAGCATAATACCTTAGACCAGGAGAATGGCCTGCCTCAACACAGTCACTACATCTGTGTCTTAGATCTTGGAGGGACCAGTGTTTCTTATTCCTAGGTGACAAACTGGGGTGACTTAGAGAAAAGTGTGGGTTGTAGGTGCAACCTTCTGTACCCATTTTCTGCCTAAACCAACTGCCGAGCATCCTCTGTTGGTCTAAAGGCACAGACATGTAAGTTGAATCTAGGGCACAAGCCAAGAAGCTGATAGTTTCTGGAGAAGGCGATCTCTGGAAAGATCTGGACTCCAGTGTGTTCTCAAGAAGTTATGTGAGCTCATGCTGTGCTTCCCCAGCAAAGAGCCACAATCCCAGAAAAGGGACATGCATTATGAGGACAAAGCTGATCAGGACACACAAGGTTTTGGAATTCAGGGTAATTTACATTAATTAATTTAAATTCTCTGGAGAGAGAAAGAGAAAGAGACAGAGGCAGAGGCAGAGGCAGACAGAGACAGAGACGGAACCCAAGGCCAAGCAAGGCCTTTCATCTGCCAGACAAGTGATCCATCACTGAGCTACAAACCCAGCCCAAGGTCTTTCATTTATATTTGCAATCATTTTTCCAAGGTGTTCATATCTGAAAGACAGATAAGAGGTGGGTAGTGTGGTCATCATCCCTTTCTGACAACTGGAGGGAGTAAGTCAGCTAGACAAGATGATAGACTACTCAGGGAGGTTGACAAAATTAGATTCTGAAGCAGGTTGCAGTGGTACACACTTACAATATCAGTACTGGGGAGGCAGAGGCAGGGGGATCATGAGTTTGAGGCCAGCCAGAGCTACATGGCAAGACCCCACCTTGGAAGGAAAATAACCACCACCAACAAACATTTATGAGACAACTGGCAAAGCTTATGTCACACAAGGTACAAATACTCCTTTACTGCTCAAGGCCAGAGTTCAGCCAAATGTCAGTTAGGTGGCAGAGCTGTTTTGGCACCTGGCTTCCCCACTCTCTGCTGGGACTATAGTAATAACATGCATTTCCATTATTTTTGGCTTTCCATGGGGCAGGGAGTTTTGAAGAGCCTGTGTTGTAGGTGGGAAAGCCGGGATCTGAGGCTGGAGTATCTCACTTGGGAAAGAGCAATGAGAGCAGTTTAAATTCAGTGTCCAACAATGGATACCTTTCGCTCTGCTCCCTGGCCAACATGGCGTCTGTGTCCCTTCATAGCCTCCCCTTACTGAAGCTCAGGCCAAGAACGTGGCCCTGTGTGATCAGTGAACCTGCCTTGAATGTAGATAGAGTACCAGCCCAAGGGCAAGTGCTAACATTGAAAATGTCCAAACTCATGTTCACCTGAAATGTCTGATTAAAATCCCCATCATTTAAATTTACCCCACAGGATCTGTTAAGCTAGAAGTGTCCTTTAGGACCCTGAGACTAGCATCATCTCTCTGATGTTAGAACTCCTGCCGTGTTGATCCACGTTTCATTGTTAGAGATAAGTTGAGCACACACTCAGGATGTTATAATCTAAGAATGCTCACGAGCATGAAAGCGAAGGCTCACATCCTCAGGTGGGCGCATCATAAATAAGAGACCAATGATGTAGAAAGCATAGCCACCAGTGCATGGAACACTGACTTTGTCCTAAATCCCATGCCCAGGTCACCGCACAGCAGGTGGCCCCGAGACCATAACCCCTTCCATGACCCTTTGGTCAGCATCTTTGTGACCTACTTGCCCTGCCATGATTCCTGTGGCCACTAAGTAGCCCTGGTAATGCCAACTTGGAGAGCATCTATCTCCAAAAATCACACCAGGCACTCAACCCCAAATACCAGGGAAGCGTGAAACCCTCTCATGGACCCATCTATGTCATCAACATCCTTGAATTCCACTTGTCACACCATGGCTTTATGGCTTTGTTTTTCCTTTCCTACTTTGATTATCTTCAGGTCCCTTCCTTGTTCCCACTTTTCCTCCCTCCCTCTCTTCCTTTCTTCCTTCTTTTTTTTTTCCTCCTTCTTTTTGAGATAAGTTCTCAAAACCCAAACTGTCCCCAAACTTAGCAATCTTCACCTCTTGAGAATGAGGATCACAGATGTACACTGTATTGTCTGGCCTTGGATAACATCAAATGTATTTTTAAAAGCCAAAGGTGCCTGGGCAGTAGTGGTGCAAGCCGTTAATCCCAGCACTTGGGAGACAGAGGCAAGTGGATCTCTGTGAGTTGTGAGTTTGAGGCCAGCCTGGTCTACAGAAGTGAGTTCCAGGACAGACAGGGCTGTTACAGAGGAAAAAAAAAAAAAGAAAAAAAAAAAACCTGTCTTGAAAAAACTTAAATAAAAAAGGCCAAATGTGGTAGATCACACCTCTAATTTCAGTACTTGGGAGGCTAAGCCAGGAGGATCACCATAAATGTGAGGCCACCCTGTGCTGCATAGTGCATTCCAGGCTAGCTTTGGCTACAAATTCTGTCTCAAAAACAAACAAACAGACAAAACAAAAACAGTAGACAAAACAGTAGACAACCCCTGTATTCTTTCCACCCAGTTTACAGCTACTCATGTTGGGCCACATTTGGGGTGCTATTTTCTCTGTCTCTCTTCCTACATGCATGTGGATGTACACACACATAGACACAGACACATAGAATTTTTTTTTTCTGAATCAGTTAACAACAAACCACAAAACTTGTGTCCTTGTGATTTTTGTCATAAATGTTTCCAGCTAATTTATTTGTTGTCAGTGTTTCCATGAATGTTTTGAATGAACATGCTCTTCTCTGACCTGGCTAGAATTCTATAGTCCTGCATACTAGCAGGCCAACTCTGAAATACTGTTATTTTATATTATACAACTTGCCTGCTGCTTCATCATGGCCCTTTTAATCTACTTTTCTGTGCCACCACATCAGAGGTCAGAAACCTGCTCCCGCGTGTGCTTTCAGCCCTCTACTTACCACAGGTGCTGAGGAGCACCCCAAAGCAGTAGCTGCCACCAGAGCACCATTCCCAGAACCCTTTATTCCTTCTTATATTTTGAGGCATTAAAAGGTGCCCAACTCTTAGGTCACTCACAGCCCACATGACCAAATACCTCTCAGTCACACCTGTGCTCACACACATGTTGAACCAGGCGCAATACCAGGGGTATCTTGGCCAAGGCAAACCAAACATTGATCATGAGACAAGTGTGTTTCCGGGATAGTGCTGACATTCAGATTCTGACTCGGGATCCTGTCCATAGCCACCCAGTGACACACACAACAGGGGAAGTTAGCGAGCATCTGTTTCAGAGCTCTCCTGGACAGTAGTCACTATTAGAACGAGCTTGCTAGTTACAGGTAACAGGCAAGACCAACACGGGCTCCATGGCTCACCCTGAAACAGTGATGTGGACCATCTCACAGACTCACTGCATCTCTGGTCGGGTTTTATGGGTTGTTTGGAAAATACTTTTTTTCTCTTAGAAATGCATTTTTCATCATTCATAAGCCTAATATTAGACCCACTAGTAACATATTCAGAACCTCCACCCAAAAGGCCCCATTATTTAAAATCGGTCTCAGTGGACTGAATGTAGCTCAGTAGTGAAGTGCATACTTACATAGTATACATGAGGACCTGGGTATGTTCCATCCCAAGAAAACTGGAAAGCAAAACGCAATCTTACTTTAAAAGTGAAAATGAACCCAGATTGCATCTCTCTTCATAACACTAGCTGGGCAAGTGCATACATGGAGCCCTTGGGAGGGTCAGTGGCTGAGGAAGCTGGCCCTTGAGACAGATGATTATTGCTCCGTGGAAGTCGGTCAGACTGTGCACGTTGTTGGAAGTCCATATACTGGTGCCCCACTTGGAGGCTGAGCCTGTCAAAGATAGGGTGGCTGGGCAAGACCACCACAAGTGGCCTCCTGACCAAATTATGAGGGTGACCTCAGAGGGTCCCTGTCCTCAGGGCTACCTCTGATGAGGCAGCCGGAAATCTGTCTGTGAGCTGAGAGAGGTGTTGAGGGATGTCAGGCAAAGGCCACTGGCCCCCGAGCCAGGGAAGCCTGATTTCTTGATATTCATGGCTTATGAGGAAAGAACAGCCATAAAAATAAAACATGGTGGTCCCTCAGCACGTTTAGTGATCATGTACCATGGCAGGATGAGCAGGAAGAAGCTGTGGCCTTCTGGCCTCAGTTTTGGGGTAAGGAATATGGGTATAATCATGTTTTGGTTTGCTTTTCTGTTGCTGGCATAAACATCATCACCAAAAACCAATTGGAGAGGAAAGAGTTTACTTCAACTTACAGTTACCAGTCAGAGGGAAGTCAGGACAGGAACTCAAGCCAGGAGCCATGGAGGAATGCTGCTTAGAGATTTGCTCATTGGGTCATACTCAGCTGGTTTCCTATACACCCAAAACCACCTGCCCACGGGTGACACCTCATACCATGGGCTGGACCCTTTACATCAATTATTACACCTCATACCATGGGCTGGACCCTCTACATCAATTATTATACCTCATACCACAGGCTGGACCCTCTAGATCAATTATTACACCTCATACCACGGGCTGGACCCTCTACATCAATTATTATACCTCATACCACGGGCTGG
>CAJQZJ010033015.1:8606918-8626168 GCA_907164525.1 Lophiomys imhausi | reverse complement strand
GACCCTCTACATCAATTATTACACCTCATACCACGGGCTGGACCCTCCACATCGATTATTACACCTCATACCATGGGATGGACCCTCTACATCAATTATTACACCTCATACCATGGGCTGGACCCTTTAAATCAATTATTAGTCAATAAAATGCCCCACAGACAGGCCCACAGTCCAATCTGATCAAGGCAATCGCCTAGTTGAGACTCCCTCAGATAACTCTGGGCTATATCAAATTGATAGCTGAATCTAGCTTGGAGACAGATAAAACAAGTCCATAGAAGATATGTCCTGATGTAGACATGTCCTCTTGTTGGGCACACAGCCTCCTGGCATGGATGCTTCGTGCTGAGCTACAAGAGGAGGCAGGGGAGAGGCAAATAGACAGGTTGTGACTGCAAGGCACTTCAGTCACTACAGGGGAAGCAAATGCAAAGCCACCTGTAAACAGGTGGATGGAGACAGTGGTACCACAGCTTGTTCTGAGGTGGGTAAAAGTGTGATAGGGACCATGACATAGTTTATAAATCATAGTTATAAATCACGTAGTTTACAAAACACACCATTTTCTGTGGCCCCCGGGTGTCCCGCAGTAGTAGTATGGTTCAGGATGTGGTGTCTGAACAGACTAAGAAATGGGCCTCTCTGGAAGATGCTTGGAGCCATGCTGAGTCCCAGAGTTTGTCTGAGACCCCACTTCTCCTACAAAGAAACTGAGGTACAGGAGCATTTTTCTGCCAGAGGATGCTCAGAGCAGAGCAGGGGGCCCCTGACTCTGAGGCAGCCGAACATGGTGCTGCTGACCGTAGCTGATAAGGAGCTGGACTGAACCAAGGCTGCATGTGCTCAAGTGAAAGAAGGTGGGGCTTGAGGTCTGCTGTCCTCTTTCCTCTGCAGAAGTCATGATGGTGGCTTTCTACGGCTGAGCAGCCTGGGTGTGTCCTGAGACATTGTCCTGTTCTCAATGACCTTGCTTGCCTGCCACTGACTAAATTAAGAAGGTTTATGGGCCCCCTGTTTGTGTTGGCCATGGAAGGGAATATTCTGTTCCATCCTGGGCCAGGCTCTATAGCTCATCCAAGTACCTAAGGGACATGGAAAATGGGCTTAGTCATGTCTACAACATTGCAACTTGGCAAAGCGTGTCCCACTTGGGGAGCAGAAGGTCCCACAAGCCATCCTGGTCCTCCAGTGGGAGGTTTGTGGGCACTGGAGTGAAGTGGAAAAGAAAACAGACAAATTCCTATTCCTTCCTTCTAAACTCCTACAGGAAGCCTTTGTTGTAGCAGGGGTTGAGGGCAGAAGTGGAATGGCTCTTGAAATTGTCCTAGGAACTCAAAGTGGTCACATGATAATTGGCTACCCCTGCCAAAGAGCAGCTACAGGCTTATGCACTTGGGATTGACTTGAAGAGAGAACACTGAGGCCGTGTCCCGAGGGCCTGGCACTAGCTGTTCTGAGGACAGAGTGCCTCAGGCAGGAGAGCTAAAGCAAAGATCTCAAGGTGAGAAGAGGCCAGAATTCCATTTCTCCAGGCTTACTCCTTCATCTTGAGCCTTCCAGGAGTTGGGAGAACATGAGCCTGGAGCTCAGAGGAGGCATTCAGAAAGAGGGTAGAAGCCCACTCAGAGGCACAGTGAGTGGCCTGGGGGGTGATAAGCAAGGCCGCACACGAAGGAAGACTTTTTGGTTAATAGTGATTGTTAAAAACAATTCTGACTCATTGGAGCGAGTTGGGTAATCCCTGCTTACTCATCCTTATAGCACAGATGCCCCTCCTGTGTGGGGCCATGGTGTGAAAGGGCCAGGTGCAGCTACCAGACAAGAACCTAAGTCCCTGCTCTAATCTGCTAATGCTGGCCCATAAATATTAGGAAAGCATCCGCCCTGCCCCAGCTGAAAACATCTGAGGTGATCATGGGAGCTTTGGGGAACTTTCTGAAACTCTATCTGGGGCTGTTAGATAAATCTCCTTTTCATGTCTGCCAAAGAAGTTAGACGGAAGGCTCCAAGTGGTCTTAAGTGCTGGTCCCTGGCGATGGGCAGGTGCTGAGCTGCTAGATGACACCTTGGCAATATGCTAGCTTCTAACTGATTTTCAGCTGAAATGTGATGTAGCACAGCATTGGCCCAGACAGTCAAGCTGGGTTTAGACACACTAATGCTCTTGATCTAAGGACACTCAGCAAGTCTCCCTAAAAGCAGTGTCCTGCTCACACACCACCACTGAGAAGCCGGCACCACGCAGAGCAGAAAGTAGTGTGGAGCCACGGAATGGGGCATGTGGAGATGCTAGGCTGTCCCCATCTGCGGTGGGACAAACTGAACAGTCAATGCCAGACCATGGGCTCAGGAGCCCTCAGAGAGGAACTTGGAAATGATACTCAATGTCCTGCGTGGTTGGGCCTCATGGCCTTTAGTCAGTCGGTCAGAATATCCTCACTATGTGTCGTCAGTATGGTTATTTCAGTCGTCTCCATGACTCACCTGAAAAGTCATTAAGACGGTTAAAATAGCCTAGCTGCCCTCACAAACTGTGTGACCACAAAGCTCCAGGAGGTACACAGGCACTTTGAGCCTCCTCATAGCACCTGAGTCAGGTGAGTCTATCTGCATCCCAGGCCTGGGGAGCAAGACCCTCGTGTCTCCACAGGCTCCATGCCTCCTGGGAACTCACACAAGGGGGCTCTTGTGGCCTGGTGTGGGGTCCCCAGCTGAGAGCTAGCAGTGATACTGTCGAGCTCTTCTTCATGGTGAGTGAAGACTGAAGTGTGCCAGTTCAGGCCCTGCTGGAGGGTATGGCCTCGTCATTGCAGATGGATGAATTCAGTCCGCACTGGGTCCCGAGCCTCACTCGAGATCCTACGTGCTGGCATTCATGATGGAACAGTGAGTACATCCTGAAACCAGACCCACAGAGGATAGTGGGTGTGACTGTACCCAGCCTAGGGTGGGTCAGAGATGGCGTTGGTCCACTGCACAAAAGAATAACCAAGGAGAGCAGAGGCTGGATGTGGCTGGCAGAGGAGGAGGTTAGTCTCGTGGTCTGCGGCCATCAAGAGTGTGGACACTGTTGATTGTCAGGTTCTGTTGTTTGCATGTGGGGCAGGCAAGCCTGGAAGAGAGACAGGGACTGCTTCCTGGGGCCAGTGATGGTCTGACACATCTTAAAGCTGTAGGGCCCTGTGGCTGTAGGGAGCAGAGGCCAGGAGTGTGCCCAAAGCTCCTGCATGCCCAAGGGGCATAGTTAATAGGAGGAGGAATTTGGGGTGTAAGGGCATGCAGCATGCCTGAGAGACCCCAGATATCCAGACAGAAGCTTGTATCTAGGCAGTTGCCAGAGGTCAACTGTAGAAATAATCATTTAAATTATTTACCAGTATTTATATTTTAGTTATTTGGTCATCAGTGTTAATCCTTAACCTGCCATTATAAATAAACACACACAGACGCCTGATGGATTTTATCAAGCCTTAGCCTGGATTGTGCAATCTTAGCCCATCTTATGCTAGTTTTTAATGCTATTCCCCAAATAAGACCCCAATGTATACATACGTCCCCTTGGGATGTTATTCTCCACGCTATGCAGATGTTCCAGGCCACGTGATATGATGTTCTTACATCTCTATATCATTATATCGTGTCTCCTCCTTTCTCCCTTGCCTGCTTCTTCCCATGATCCTCTCTGCTCCTCCAGAGCCTGCCAACCTTTATCCCACTTACCTCTCTCTCTACTCAATCACAGGCATCAGCATTTTATTAAAGCCAATGAGAGACAATGGTTAGCAAGCAAAGTAACAGACAGCAAGCAGGCGTCTGGGAGCAATCAATTAACATTTAGAATACATAACAGATCACTTCATCAGTCAACCCCAAGATGTAGTTAATGGCCACTAGTTACAAGATACCCTGGGAAAAACGCCACCCGCAGTCAAAGCCAACCCACTTCCAAGACAGCACCATCTTACCTCAGAGGTTGGGGATCTGGGACCCCTCAAACCCCATGCAACCACGCACAGATTCCCTCAAGCTGAGCAGCGGCACATAGCCAGCCCCACCCCACCCTCTGCCCTCTGCAGCTGTTAAGGCATTCAGGTGACTTCACAGGAAACACAAAACCCCCAGAATCCCTCTGCTGATGCTGGCCCAGGATGGTGAGCCCCCTTGGGTGGAAGGAGGCCCCTCTCCATCCAGGGTAGCTTCTATGGGTGACCAGACCAGGCAGTCCAGAGAGATGTGTCCACAGGCCATCTGGATGAGAGACAGGTCAGGCAGCAAGATCGCGATAACCAGGTGCCACAGGGGCAAGCCTGAGCTCAGACTCTGCTGACTCCTCAGCTCTGAAACAGACCAATGGTGTGGCTTTCCACTCTGGGCCCAAGGGAGTGCTGGGCCGCCTAGGATTGGTTTATTCCTGCTAGGATGCAGAGCAGCCGCTAGGGGGAACTGGTGTCCCGACTACCCAGAACAATGGCGCTCTGGGTGGTGGACAGCGCAGCTGCTGCTCTGGCTGGTTATTTTTACACCGCCCTCATCGCTGGGCGTCATGCTCACTCCCTCCCTGCCCAGGTTTTGGGAGTGTGGCTCCCACGGTGTGGCTCTTGTTTAATACTCCTGTTCATCTGTCAGCTCTTTGAGTCCACATGCCTCAAGCTTGGAGAGGCCTCCCCTGTCCCTGCAGTGCTCAGGGCCAGCACCAGCCCGAAAGGCCAGATGTATCCTGACTCTTGAGAATGAGCCACAGAGGTTCCCCAGGAGCTTCAGTGCTGTCCTAGCCAGGGTGACTATTGCTGCTGCGATGAGACACCGCGACCAAAGCAAGTCGGGGAGAAAAGGGTCTGTTTGCCTTACACATCACCGTTCATCACTAAAGGAAGTCAGGGCAGAAACTCAAACAGTGTAGGAAACTGGAGGCAGGAGCCCATGCAGAGGCCATGGAGGGGTGCTGCTTACTGGCTTGCTGTCCATGGCTTGCTCGGCCTGTTTCTTTCTTTCTTTTTTTTAATTATAATGATTATTTATTACATCAAGTTACATCTCCATCATAGTGCCCTCTTTCCACCCCTCCCGGTTCCATCCTCCCTCCCTCTCCTCCGTCTCCCACCCATCCCACTCCTCCGATGTGGAGTGTCCCTACAAATCAGCCCCTCTCAGTTAAACAGTCATATGAAGGCTAAGAGCTTCCTCTTGTACTGGAGGTCTACATGGTAGCACCCCTAGGGCAAATTGTCCCATTGATAGGTAACAAAGTCTATTATCCTGATCTTTTTGGTGTGTTGGCTGTAGTATAGTTATCCTGTACTATATGGCTAAAAGCCAGTTATAAGTGAATAGCTGTCTTGTGCATCTTTCTGAGTCTGGGTTAGCTCACTCAGGATGAGCTTTTCTAGTTCCATCCATTTGGCTGCAAATTGCGACATCAAAAACTCAAATGACAGCACATGCTGGTGAGGTTGTGGAGAAAGGGGAACACTCCTCCATTGCTGGTAGGAGTGCAAACTTGTACAACCACTGTGGAAATCGGTCTGGTGATATCTTAGAAAACTTGGAATATCCCTACCTCAAGACTCAGCCATACCACTTCTGAATATCCACCCAAAGGACTCCTCACCAAACCACAAGGACATTTCCTCATCTATGTTCATAGCAGCCTTATTTGTAATAGCTAGAAACTGGAAACAACCCAGTTGTCCCTCAACTGACGAATGGATAAAAAAACTGTGGTACATCTACACAATGGTGAATACTACTCAGCCATCAGAAACAAGGACATCAGCCTGTTTTCTTATAGAATGCAGAACACCTTCCCAGGGATGGCACCCCCCCCCCCACCAGGGGCTGGTCCCTCCCCATCAACCACTAATTAAGAAAAAGCCCTACAGGCCTGCCTGTCTGCAGCCCATCTTATGGAGGCTTTTCAACTGAGGCTCCCTCCTCTCAGATGACGTTAGCTTCAGTCAAGTTGGCATAAAACTAAGCAGGATAAGAAAAATCTTAGGAAAATGGCAATAGAAGATGTGACCATTGTGGGTTTGTGTTTTGTTTTCCTACAGCTCCAAGAGCAGCATGGTTCATGGGGAGAAGATGGATGCCGAGGCACAGATGCTGAAGAAGAAGATCGGCAGAACATGCAATGAGACAGCCCGCACCCTCCTCAACAGCCTCTTGCTTTATGTTCTGGACCGTGCAGATGGGCCGCCACAGAAGGTGGAGGAGAGAGCACCCAGGGCCAACCTCCCATCCCAGCTCCAGGAGGTGGGCAGGAGACCCACACGGTTCCAGCTTTTACAGGCTAAGTTCATGGGCACTGGCCGGGAGACACACCTCAAGAAGACCCGGGAGGTGGGGAGGCTAATCTCCAAAGACAAGCCAGGACCTGGTAGGAGTTTTGTAAATGCCACTATCAACAAGCTCCTAGAAAAGACCAAGGAAGGAGCCAGCAGTAGCAGCCAAAGGACCCCAGGCAGTGAGAAGCCCCGGTGGGGGCCTTTGAGTGGGAAGAGCACTGTGAAAAATGTCCTGAAGAAGTTCTTGGCTGCAGAAGAGAAGGAAGCTAAGGAGAAAGAAGCACATGGCAAACCCCCTGCCCAGCGGCCTGGAGCTGCTAGGGGTCTTCTGCCAAGAATTGTGGGCCGGAGCTCCATCCTGTCTAAGCTGAGAGAAAGATTTGAACAGAGCAGCTGCCTGCACTCGGAGGCTGGTGTATTGCCACTGCACAGGGAAGGACGGAAGAGCAAGAGCCTACAGAAGAAGAAAGTGCTCAGGCCACAAGTGCGGGTGCTCCACATGGCCACCATGGCTACTAGCTGTACCAAAACTCCCCCTGCCCGATTTCTTGCCTGCACAGCTGAGCCCCTCCCAGCCCTCAGCATTGCCACCATTGTCTGTGGCCCCCAGAGCTGGTTGTCCCATTGTGTGAAACTTAGTCATGCGGAGTCCAGACGTTGGCCCATTGGAGAAACCATCATGTCCTCCAACTCAGAAAGCCTGGTACCTGGAGGAAACAAAACACAAGGACTCATGAATGAGGAGTGCAAGGGACAACTAAAGTCCTCAGTGTCCCAGGCAGTGGCTCATGTGGATAGTCACGGAGCTCTGAACATGGGTTTCTCTGGCATGTCTACCAAAGGCCAAGCCCTGCCTGGCCATGTACCAGTTTTGTCCCTGCTTGGACTGGACAGCCCCAGAGGTACTGGGCCAGTTGGAAAGGACAGAACAGCGGAACTCAATACACAAGAGGTAGCAGCCGACACCCAGGGAGTGAAGGATAATATTAAAGAGGTGCCTGAAATCACCATGACGGTGTGCAGCTCTGAGGATGAAGCAGAAAGGACACCCTCAGGCTCAGAAAAAGAGCCCTTCTTTGTCATCCAGGGGCACTTGCCAGAACAGGGGGCAGTGACACAGATCCCCCTCCTGGCTCCTTTAGCAGTCCAGGCTGAGCGACGAGCGCAGCCCGCCATCATGCCTCCACAAATAACAGTGCAGCTTCCCATTGTTCATGAAATGCCAGCCCCTCCGGGTCCACTGCAATGTCCGGCAAGTCATGAAGACAAATGTTCTCAAGTTGTAAGAAGAGACGATGTGGCAGAAAATAAACAAGCAGTGTTTTCCAGTGTGAATGAGGACATGAAGGGTCCCCACGCCGCAACAATACCAAGTACACCCAGTGGGATCCCAGTGAATCTCAAGCGTGCATCAGAGTGTGGACTCCAAGAAGACCTAAGAGGTGGAGCAGATGCAGATGGTGATGCCTCACAGAGGTTCCTAATTCCAGTTCCTTCCACAACTTTTCCTGGTGGAGCAGAGAAAAAGCACAGCCTCAAGAACTCATGCGATGTCAGGAGCTGCAGGGGCAAATCAGAACAGAAGATCTCTGACCCCAACTGGGAAAGGCATGTATGTCCAGAGTCAAATGAAACACCTACAGCTCGCAATAGCACCTCAAGTCTTCCCACTGTTGGGAGAAGCTACACAGGAATGGGTACTTGCTGTGCCACTGGCCCCCAGAAAGTGGTATGTACCACAGTGCTGGTGCCACCCCAGGACTGCATAAGGCCCGGAAGTTCTATAGACCCAGGCAAGAACATCCAATTTGGGCAGAACAATTGCCAAGGGTCCCTGAATGAGTCAGCCCCACAACCAAGCATTGCTCAGGAAAGCAGCAGCCATGATTTGAGCAACAAGGGCCAGTCCACATCAGATAAACAGCCTATTAGAAGTATCAAAGCCTCTGGGGAGGTGACAGCTATCGGGACTGTCACTGGTCTCACAAGACCACAGCCAGGTAGTACCCAGCACCCTGAACACAAGAGAGCAGCATGCCCAGCTGGTGTCCTGGACACTGAACTCCAGACACTGACACGTACAGGTGATTCCAAAGATGCTGAATACAAGCAAATGCCACAGACAAGTGGTGCCCAAGATGTTAGACACAACAAAATATCATGGGCAAGTGGTACCCAGAACAGTGCACACAAGATGCTGATGCTACAGCCACATGTTCCCCAGGATGTTGAACCACATCTAGGTAGTGCCCAGGAGCCTAAACCTAAGACACCACTATGGCTGAGTGGTACCCAGAAGGTTGACCACAAGACAACATCACAGCAAGATAGTACCCAAGACACTAAGCAGATGGCATTATGGGCAGTTGGTGCCCAGGACCCTAAACATGAGATGGTGTCACAGACAGGTGATACCCAAGATGGTGGACACAAAACAACTACATGGGCCAGTGGTGCCCAAAACCCTAGACAGAAGGTGACATCACAGCCAGGTGGTGCCCATGACCCTAAATACAAGATAATGCCACAAGCAGATGGTACCCAAGACACCGATCACAAGATGACAGCACAGGCTGGCGATGCCCAGGATGGTGAGCAAAGCCCTAAAAACAAGACAACACCATTGTCAGGTAGTGCCCGGGACTATAGAGGCAAGGTAACTCAGGAACCCAGCAGCCATCTTTTGGTATCAAGCAGGTCCTCAAAGCATGAGAGTAGAGCCACTGAAGGAAGCATCTCAGAAGACACGGTGCAGAGCCATCTCCTGATGTCAGCAGCCCCAGCTGTTCAGCCTGGGGAAGCTGCAGATTCTTGCCTGGTGTCTACTAAGTTTCCACCATGTGTTTCAAGTGAGCCATCCATGAGGAAAAGCATTTCAGGGTTAGGGAACAAAATTACAGCCGTGGAAAGAGACCCTCTGTGCAAAAGCCTGGCATCCCCAGGGCCACAAAAAAACCCAGAAGAGCATCTGAACCAGTCCCAACTGCCCTCTGTGGGTCCACAGGCACTGGACAGAAAGTATCCTGAGAGAGAACAACACATCTCTGGCTCAGCACACTCCCCTCTGCATCCTATAAGGCCAGCTGTAAAGAGAGAGACCATGGAGGTGGATCTAGCCCATGGTCCAGAGCCTCCTGTCCCCATCCAGAAGACAGAGCATAGGTCTGCCCCCCAGGCAAAAAGCTTGGGAGGTGAAACCAAAGAGAGTCTGCCAACACAGGTGGACATGGGCAGGTCACAGAGCCACCTTGGATCAGAGAAAACTGGTACAAGGCATGCAAGGTTACACCAGCCTGGACAGTCAGATATTGTGCTGTGTGTGACGGATCCTCAGGCATGGACTTCTCAGGAGCTAGCAGTGAATGAAAAGAAGCCAGTGGGGGAGAATTCCTGCCAGCACAGGGACAGGGTCCAGGAGCATCCCCCAAGGCCACTGGGGAGGCAGGAGAGGAGCCCAACTCGAGACAGCCTTCAGGCCACCCCAGGGAGCCCTAGGAAGCTTTTTGGCCTGGCTATGCAGAAACGGAGCCAGAGTCAGGGACAGGCCAGCCACTCAGTACCCAAGGCCTGGGGACAGCCTGACACCACAACTGAAGGAGTAGCCACTGTTAGCACAAGTGAGGCGCCTCCCAGACAGGGCCCCATATTAGGCAGTCAGCAAAGCCCAGATGCCCAGCGCCTGCCCCAAGAAAGCCAGTCCCTGACTAGTAGCAAGACCACAGTCTGCTCCCTGGAGACCCCAGACAGCTCTCCCTGGCTCACATCTAAAGCTGGGGGCCACTCGCTCTTCCAACCCCCTGACCAGGATGGGCCACAGAGTGCCCGTAGGACAGAAAAAGACTTATCAGACCATAGGCATCGCAAGTCCGTGCACTTTGCAAAGTATTATGCCCAAAGCTTCAGTGACCAGAAAGCCTTCGATCTGTCCTTCAGGCCCACAGTCCTCAGGGCCAGTGATACCTTTGAGCCCCCAAAGTGAGAGCTCGCCTGGAGCCAACACGCCCATCTCCAGATGAATGTGATTTTGAGGATGCCCTGCAGAGAAAATGTAGACATCGGTGTCCTCGTTCCCTCTCACTTTACACCAACTCATCCTGGGGATGCTGTTCAGGTGGTGCTCCTGCATGTTCGAGGCAGCTGTGAGGCCTCTTGAGATGAGGAAGACTTCAGCTATTCAAGGTTCCAGCTGTGGCCCACTGCCTTCACAGGTCCTTGTAACGTCTGACCAGCACTGTGATGAAGGACACAGAGCACTCACTCCTGTCTTGTAGAGGAGAGATCAGTGCCATGGCTGCCCTTTCTGTGTCCTCGTGCCCTCTGCTCCCCACAGCTTCCCAACCACATCCCTGGCTGCTACCTAAAGTCAGTGCCTGCGACCTGCGACCTGAACCTTGCATATATGGGAAGCTCAGAGCTTGCCTAAGCCACACCCCACTCCTAAGCTGGTACCAGTGTCTTGCTGACCACAGCAGGCAGAACCTCAGGGTCACGAACTGGCTTGTCCCCTCAGCACACATCAGGAAAGGACCAGAGGAGCCACAGGAGGCTTTCTGGACACTGATTTTAGGCATACAATTCCAAGCATGCTTTTGTTTAGAACTGGGTGGTGGTGAAAATCACAGCTACTGTGACTGCCTGCATCCTACTGTCCAGCGTCCATAGTGGGATTTGCGAAGCAGCTCTCCCATCCGGCTTTTGGCCAAGCTGCACAGGATTCCAGTTGTTTCCAGCTGCTGACCACATTTCTGTCTGGAGCATTTGCTGTCCTGAGGCATATGAGGAAGATGATAGTCAGCTGTTGCCAACAATGCTCAGGACAGTTTTCCCTAACAGCTTACAGTTTCCCGACAGCCCCTCGGTGTGTCTATTGTAACCTGGACCACCCTGGATATTTAAAGACTTTGGTTTCTTCACAACTGAGAAATTCTCCAAAACTCTCCCCCTGTCCTGGAGATGGGTCTCTATTCTCGGGGACTTCCTTTGCTTTCTAACCCAAGTATCCTTAACAAGAATGTCCTGTCCTGTCCTATCCCTGATGAGACTGACTATGGGTGGCCCCACCACAGCTCAGGGACACCTGAGTGGACAAATGGGCCATTGCACAGGAACCTGGGCCCCTGAGCAAACAGGAAGCACAAAGTCTTTGTGTGTTGGACCCAAAGTTTCTATGAAGCCAGCTCCTAGGGACTATGAGACAGGAGGGTGGGAGTGGTCCCAACTGAGGCCACAGACCTCTCCACTTGGCCTTTTGGAGATATCAACAACATCTGCTCACACCAGGGCTGTCCATGGAGTTGAGAAGTGATTCCAACCTTTGAGATGCCCAGGTGTGGCTATCTCCCACCAGGCAGGTGTAAAACCATTTTACTTGATTTCCTTCTTTATAGACTTTGCTTCACAAAGGGTTTGAGATGGTGTTTGATTAAAAAAAAACCATGATGACAGGCAGAGAAGACAATAAAAATTGCGTGCTCATTGGGCATCCCTTCAAGGAACATCAGTAATAGGACTTTGATGAAGGGTTTTTTTGTTTTTGTTTTTGTTTGTTTGTTTTTTAGGTTTTTTGAGGTAGGGTTTCTTGTGTATCTCTGGCTGTCCTGGACTCACTCTGTAGACCAGGGTGGCCTTGAACTCACAGAAATCTGCCTGCCTCTGCCTCCCGAGTGCTGGGATTAAAGGCGTATGCCACCATGCCCAGCTGTTTTTTTTTTTTTTCTAAGATAGAGTACTTTTACAAAAAGCACAAGCATTTCCCCTCCTGCTAATTTTTAAACAGGCCTGAAAGTCTGACAACTGAGCAAGTAAGGTCATAAAGCAGGACCCTTGCAAGTAGCACAGGATGGTCAGCCTGTCCCCGTACATGGCCGCTGTGAAGTCTCCCAGCCTTTAGGTTGAGGGAGGCACACTCTGCCAAGTGTTCAGGAAGGCTGTAAGTAATCAAATGCAGTTCTAATTGAAATGAGGGTAAGTCCCTACTGCCAAGTCTGCACTCAGTCAGCAGACAGCTTGCCATGGTGTCTGACAGGCCAATTGTTGTCCTGGGGGAAGAGACCTGCTACACTCCTGGGTTGAAACAACCAATGCCTACGGTGGTGTGCAGACCATCCCCCATAAACCTAAATTTTAAAAACCACTTATCTCAGATCCTGACTTGTCAGACCAGTTAAGACTCAGGGCCACTCTCTCGCTCCTGCCTTGCCGCAGGCTTTCTGTTCACAGACCTACACCCCAGAGGGGACAGGGTGAGTGAGCCCCTCCTGTGTGCTACGTGTCTGCTAGCAGACACTGTGCACTGTGTAAGTTGCTTGTTTGGGACTATCACTCTCTGAATGTACAGAGCCAACAGCATTTAATCTCTTTTTTCGGTTTTCCCAGACAGGGTTTCTCTGTGTAGCCCCGACTGTCCTGGAACTTGCCCTGTGAACCAAGCTGGCCTCGAACTCACAGAGCTCTACTGCTTCTACCAAATGCTGGGATTAAAGACCTGGCAGCATTTACTCTTTTAATCAAAGATATCATTGCCATTTGAGTTATGTATCAATGCATGGCTACCTATTAAGTTTTGTTTCTATCCTTCTTTGTATATAAAAACCCTAAAATGGGGCTGGAGAGATGGTTCAGAGGTTAAGAGCACTGACTGCTCTTCCAGAGGTCCTGAGTTCAGTTCCCAGCAACCACATGGTGGCTCACAACCATCTATAATGGGATCTGGTGCCCTCTTCTCTCCTGCAGGCATACATGCAGACAGAACACTATATACATAATAAATAAATAAAATCTTTAAAAAACAACAAAAAAAACCCAGAAAAATAAAACCTCTAAAATGGATTAGTCAGAAAAAAATATTTTGTTATATTGTTTCCTTGAATCTGTCCTAACTTTGGATAGCTGGAATTTTGTAAGAGGAAATAAATTATATTTCCCACTATAAATCTCTTACTTCTGTGGGAAATAAGACGTCACTCTGTAATAGTAAATTTAAGACTACAGAAAGTGAAAGGTTTAAACTCTGTAGAGTTGCCAACAAAGAGAAAAGGCAAAAAAGTGGCAGGCAGGGATTGGCACTTTTTTTTTTTAACTGACTTTTTAAAAGACCCTGATCCTGAGAATTTCCTGTCCTTTTCTTCTCATAGGCTGGTGCTCCGGGGAGTTGCAGTCTTCAGGCTGTTCTAGCCGAGCCGGCTTCCTTAGTTCCCCGTCCTGTTGGTTTAGGACACAAAGTCTTCTCTAATGAATATCCTGGGGACTTGAGTTCTCCCTTTCCTGATGGCACCTAGCAGACTGGCTGCGACCTTCTAATCCTCAGGGTTCAGGGTTCTGAGACAAGCAGGCACCAGCCACCAGCCAGGGAGAGAGGGGCCTCGGGTCTCCTGCTTATCTGTGATGCTTTGGTGAACTCTACACACACACACACACACACACACACACACACACACACACACACGCACGCACGCACGCATGCACGCACGCACGCACGCACGCACACACACACACCATATACTGAAAATGAACCATAACAATTTCTGACTTATTCATCTTTGGGCATGCTGCAAAGATGAAGTAGGCATCACATGAGAAGTAGCTTGAAGGGAAGAGAAAAGTCACTGGGGCAAAGCTGGGCTGTGCATGGCACAGAGAACACCATGGTATGTCAGCATCAGGCCAGCAGGGATGCATGCTCTGTCCAGCGGTGCTGTGTGCAGGAAGAGAAACTGTCAGCGTATTCTGGGGAAGAAGACGGCATCACCACCCCAAGATCTTCCCTGGGTTTGTTTAAAGAACTCACATGCCTCCTGCGGGCAGGCCTATCTCTAAGATTGAGGCCCTGTTACTCTACCTACAAGGAAATGGTGGGCAGGCCAGAAACTCGGCGCTTGACAAGAGCAGACAGGGGAGAGAAGCAAGTGACACCCTCTGGCGTTACAGCTCTTGTGTGGGTGCTGGGGACCCTTGTCCCTAGGGTGAGAAATGTTAACAGCTCTTGTGCAGGTCTGGGATGTAAAGAACCCTTAGCACCCCCCCTATACAAGTGTTGCATAGCTCTATAAAGTTATGATCCCTCAGCACTTGGCAGGGACTAGCGTCGCAGCTTCCAGGCCTGCGTATCAGGATCCTACTGTTGGTGCGGCTGCCACTGTACTTGGTGTCATAGCTCTATTCCTTATGTAGTTGTCCAAGCACATGTCACTGTTCTGGGCCTGTCAGTCACCACTCCTTCCACTGTTACTACTTCTGTTGCTTCTTTCTTCCTGGTATTTGCTCAGCCAGCTCTACTAAAAGCAAACAAAAGAAACCACTTGGCCAAAGCATTTTATTAAGCCTAATGTCGCACCATTGGGGAAAGCGTCTTAGGAAGGTATCTCTTAGCCTGCTCACCAGGTGAGGCATATGGCCTGCTTAGATAGCCAGAGAAAGAACATTTGTAGCAACTGCAGTAAACCTCTTGCGGAAAGGACAGTATTTATTTGCATCCGTTGTGGCATAGTCCCTCTTGCAAACAAGAAACTACAATCGGACCAATCACGGCAGTCCTCCCATGCAAATAAAAGACGGTATGCTCCAATCACAGGTGTTCCGCTGGGCTGCCTGAGGAAGAGCTCCTTCTCTTGTGTAGGTGGGAAGGCTGTGGGGTTCACTAGATTTCAGTGAGGGTCAGAAGGGCATAAAGCCTGTCACAGATGACATGGCTGCAACTGGGTCTGCGGTTACGTCCTCAGGAGCCTGAAGTTGAACTTCAGAGGAAAGTGGCTGCAATTGTCACATGACTTCCTCAAACCTTCTACAGATCACTCAAAGCAGCTGGTGCAGCACACAGAAAGCCCAGCTGACTTAGCAGCTGACACTGCTTCCCTCAGTATAGACAGGGCACCAAGGACAAGTCTAACATCTGTCACCCAGAGGGCAGGACCTCTGCACATCACAAGGAACACTTACAATGAAGATGTATCAACAGTTTATCAGCAACATTTAACATCATCTAACAACATTTTTTGACAATGGTAACTCTCAGCCAGAGAGAGGTGGGTTCTACCATGTGTCAAGGCCACACTTAGGTGGAGGATTGCTGCTTCAGTGGAGACACAATGTGGCAAGACACCTAAGTGGCTTAGGACACTCAAGGATACAGAGTAGAAAAGGAGTGAGGAGAATAAAGCACTAGGAGGTTCAGCCCACTGATGGCTCCCTCCCTCTGAGGCACTCAATTCTGCTTACGATACATAGTACAAAGCAGAGGACCCTTCACTCTGAAATGACAAGGGACTCTGTCCCAGAGGTGGGGGACTTCTCCTGTACCATGAAGAGTCTCGGGAGCTGAGGACCTACCCATGGCCGGGGCTTGGGGCTTGGGGCTGATCTGGAGACTTCTAGTCCAGAAGTCTATGGGATATGTTTTAATTCTGAAAGCTCTTCCCCCTCCCACGTCTTTTTCTTTTTTATTTAATTTACATTGATGTTCTGTCTGCTTCTGTGTGAGGGTGTCATGTCCCCTAGAACTGGAATTACAGACAGTGAGACTGCCATGTGGGTGCTGGGAATTGAACCCAGTCCTTTGGAAGAGTAGCCAGTGTTCTTAACCACTGAGCCACCCCTCCGGCCCTAATTTTGAAAGCTCTTAATTGGAAGTCTTCGTTCTTTCCTAAACATTATGAAGCACTGACCACACCAAGGAATGTCCGTGTGTTACTCTATTGACTCTGGCCATTTGCTATGAGTTAGCTGACTCTAAGATTACAATTGGTTTCTGACAGGAACTATTTTTGTGTGTGATTGAGACAGGGTCTCTCTGTGTAACAGTACTGGCTGTCCTGAAACTTGCTCTGTAGACCAGGCTGGCCTGGAATACTCAGATATCTGCCTGCCTCTGCCTCCCAAGTACTGGGATTAAAGGCATGTGCCGTCACTGCGTGGCAAGGAACTTACTCAACATATCCAAAAGCCCACTACTACTTAACCCACCATGAGTTAATTAGTTAATCTCTAAATCCACCAGAAGAGAGGCTAGAGAGATGGTTGAGTGGTTAAGAGCACTGTGTGCTCCTGCGAAAGACCCAGGCTCAATCCCCAGCACCCACATGGCAGCTCACAACTGTCTTTAACTCCAAGATATAACACTCTCACACAGACATACTGGCAGGCAAAACACCAATGCACATAATAAATAACTTTAAAATAAGAAAGTAAATAATAAATAAATCCCAGAAGATATAGTAACCAACTAGAAAGTCCACAGGAGGACTGCTGCTAAGAAAGTGTGTAGGCATGTCCCCTACAAGCACGGAGGACAACAGACACCATCACACCTTTGTATAGAGGGGGTTTGGCACAATTCTGCTGAGGGCTATCTCAGTGGCTCAGTGACACTCAGAGAGTGAGAAATCCCCTTGCCTCTGCTTACTCCTGTGGCTTTTCCCCCAGGTCCCCGGTCTCTCTCCACCTGGATTCTCCTCTCTGAGCTGGAGAGGAAGGACGCTGTGAGGGCCTGGCAGGCCTTGAGGTCATGTGGTGGACCAGCTGTGACTCTTGATTCTCAGGCGCCGCCACCAGGGGGCACTGCTAGCCTCCATATACGAGCACTGGCCGGGCTCCAGGGCACAGCTGCAATTGTGCAAACCCAGCAAGTACACCCAGCTGCTGCCAGAGTCCGCCGCCCGGTGGCTTTACCAGACTAAAGCTGGGACGAATGGGAGCACGGAAGGAGGGGCGAGGCATGACCCACAAACTCACAGCATGTCAACATTCATTATTTTTCAGCGAAGGTCCCCCAAATCAGGCAGACTCCTCCTCTGATGACCGTGCTGCTGTCTGGGTCTCTTAGGTCACTGATTGCCTAGGTTTCTAGGGAGACGGTGAAAGACACAGAATTCTAACTGGGACACTGTGCATTCAGCACTCAATGCAGTGCTGGGCACAGTGCCAGTTGGTGTAGCTGTGGCAGGTGTTGGTCTTCCATGCCCTAGCCTGATGTTGTTTAGTTTTACAGCCCCTCTCTAAGGAGGGACATGGTCCCTACCACACATACCACCTCCCATGACTGCGGCAGATGTGAGTATTGTGGTTTTGTTCTGCTTTGAGGAGACAGAAAAGTTCTCTCTCTCTCTCTCTCTCTCCCTCTCTCTCTCTGATATTTTCGAGACAAGGTTTCTCTGTGAAGCCTGGGCTGTCCTGGACTCACTTTGTAGACAAGGCTAGCCTTGAACTCACAGAGATCCACCTGCCTCTGCCTCCCAAGAACTGGGATTTTTTTTAAAGGTATATCTTTTTCCCCCCAACATCTCCTCCTTTTAGTCCAATAAAAGGCTCCATTTTTCTTATAACAATAAATACTATACAAACCAATAAGTACAATTAGGCAACAATTATGAAAATTATAATGTATAACATATATTCCCAATGTCCAGTACATATGTATTTGGCAACTAATAAGAATATTCTATTATGTATCTCTCTCCATGAGTTTAAAGGTCTATTCCTAACTCAGTTTCCATCCTAACTTGCATTACTAACTTAAAAACATCTTCTTAGACCTAGAACATCCTTTTAATTCCTAAAAAATTTAAAAGTTAACTGTGAGACTATAACTATCTAGTCTTCAACCGCATTAGAGACCTGAAAAGGATAAATATATCTGAATAAGCAGGAAGTACAGAGCTAATAGCTTCCAATACTAAGAAATGACAGACAACTGGCTACCTGGACAGTCCCCAATTTCTCTCATACATTGGAGCATCTATCTTCAGCCTTTTGGCCCAGTATCTCTGACAGACATTAATTGTAAAGCAGGAATTATGAAGTCTTGCCCACCCTGTCTTGGCAGAGCTAGGTTGTCTACTTGCCTGTTTCCAAGTTTTGTCCTTTTCAGACATCATTCTGTCTACAGTTGAAGCAAGGTCTTTTTCTTTCCCAGTGACTAGCTTGCCACTAATGCAGCCATCTCCAAATGGAGATTCTTTTATTTCTATCATCTACTTGAAGTAGAATGGGAGGTGCTGTCAGGAGCTGACATGTCCCAATATCAAAGAATCTTAAGTTAAGAAAACATCTTTAAATGCCATATTCTACAGATCTCTTGAGGTTTTTGAAGACTATCTATCTCTGTATATTTGAATAAGCAAATGTTGCTTGTCTCTTAGGAACTTGAAGACTATCTATCTCTGTATATTTGAATAAGCAAATGTTGCTTGTCTCTTAGGAATTTGAAGACTATCTCTCTGTATATTTGAATAAGCAAATGTTGCTTGTCTCTTAGGAATTTGATTTTCAATTAACTTTGAAAACATCTGTTTTCAGTATATTCTAATACCTAAAAAAAAGATGTTTGAATACTATTAGCTTGCATTTCTTAATTATCCTAAACAGTTTGTGATAGTTGCTATCAAAAGGCCTAGAACTTCACATTGCATTTTTAAGAATTACACAGGTACAATACCTTAAAAAGAGTTACCCTTAATTTTGTATCACTATACAAAGATTTATACCCAATGTAGCCAAATGCAAACTTAATTTTTATCAATATGCAAATATATGAGTAGATTCAATAATCTACTCCTTTTTCTTTATCATTCCTGCCTGTATCATGTCTATATCCCCTATTTTTCTTTTCAAGTTTTTTTTCCCTCTACATAAGAGAGAAATAAGGATAGAGAAAAGAAAAAGAAAGAAATCCCTGGGTCTAACCTCCTAAACCTTGTTTAACAAGACCACTTAACAACGAAGAGTACTCTCTTTTACCCACTTCTGCCCGCTCTCTGTCGGGGCTCCTTAGTGCTGCTGAGAGTTCAGCGGAAGACCACAGAATGAGGTGAGGCCACCACAGATGATGAGGACCCACAGAAAATGGTTGTCAGTGGGCTTTCTGTGGTCAGCAGCCACTGAGCACCCCGATGAGCAGGTAGCACATGGCAGCTAGAGTAACGAGGAGGAGAAAAGTCAACATGGCAGCTAGAGTAATGAGGAGAAAAGTCA
>CAJQZJ010033015.1:8537908-8604629 GCA_907164525.1 Lophiomys imhausi | reverse complement strand
AGGCAGAGGCAAGCAGATCTCTGTGAGTTCGAGGCCAGCCTGGTCTACAAAGGGAGTCCAGAACAGAGATACACAGAGAAACACCAAAAAAAAAAAAAAAAAAAAAAGTCTAAGACACAGCAGGCCGCAACAAGTGACAAACATGCACACATATACACACAGAAACACTTGCACATACACACACACACACACACACACACACACACACACACACATACACCTGCACATACACACAGACAGAGCAAAGCACAGAGAGAAAGGGGGGGACCAATAGCCAAGTCCCCTTGGGTGGCCTAGGTCTTTTAAGTTCTTTTGTTGTTTTGATAGCACAGAGAAAGTGCCCCTCCCCTGATACTGGGCTGCTCTGCTTAAACGAAGAAAGGGGAGTGGATAGGCCCACAGCTTTAGGTAAACATTAAGTTTAGGACAGGCCTTGTATATATCTGACCAGCCTGGACAGGTCAGTGGGAAGGGTCCCTGCCCCTCCCCTCAGGCCTGTGTCTCAGGTCAGGAGAGTGTGGGAGAAGCCGGAAGCCAGAAGTTTACCGTCTTGATTATCTTTTTGTGACCATTCCCTATCTGTCTGCCTATCAGGGATGTTTTTTAGCTTTTGCTCCCTCAGAAGGAGAGAACTGACCCCTGACCTCTCCACACGTTCTGTAGTGTGCCACCTTAAAACAAATAGCAAATAAATAAATATAATTTACAAATTTTAAGATGGAAGTATGTTTTTATTTTCAATGATCCTGATAGAAGAAAATCAAAGTATTCTACTTGCACACTCAGTGTTCTTCTGAGTCGCTGAGCCCCTTGGGGACATTCCTCATAGTCTCCTGGGACAAAAGTTTCTTTTGCGGACACTGACCTACCAAACAAGAGACGGTGGGATAACTCCGAAGAAAAGGATCAGCCAGCATGCATCTGGCGAACCTCCCTGAGACAAAGTAACTGTTCACACTTTGGGTCCTACCACTTAGATTGCCCTTGCTAACAAGATGAGGGAAATAAAAAGACACAAAGGAGAGTGAGTGAGTAGGATTCTGTCACGTGAGGCGCCCGGAGTGGCCGCGCCCGCCACAGGCGAGCGCTGGCTGGGACTGTGGAGTGGGTGAGGGGCCAAGCGGCAGTGTGGAAGACTGGGTGGCCGGTGGTGAGGCACAGCTGTGAGAGCCCACCTTCAGGACGCTCCAGATGTTGTGGGCATTCTGCCCATCTTCAGGAGGATATGGGCTAAAACGATGGCTTAGCGGTTGAAGAGTACTTGCTCCTCAACCATGAGAACTTGGGTTCGGATCCCAGCCCCCATGTTGAGTGGCTCACCTGTAAACTCCAGCTCCAAGGGGGCTGATGCCCTTTTCTGACCTACATACACACCAGCTTATACACACACACACTCTCTCTCTCTCATATAAACATTTTTTCATTTATTTATTTATTTATTATGTATACAGTATTTGCTCTACATATATGCCCGGACAGATCTCAATGTAGATGGCTGTGAGCCACTATGTGGTTGCTGGGAATTGAACTCTGGACCTTGGGAAGAACAGCCAGTGCTCTTAATCTCTGAGCCACCTCTCCAGCCCTCATATAAATATTTTTAAAAATAAAATAAAGTAAAAAAAAAAAAAAGAGCCAGTGCAGCCTGACATGGGTGGACAGGGTTCAGCAGGAGTGAGAGAGGCGAGGCGGGGAGTAGACACTGCCTTCTCCCTATGCTTGGGGACAGCTGCAAGGCTTTGGCTTAAGGAGTGGCCGGGATCGGACTGGCTGTTGATAAATGTCAACAGCTTCTAAAAATAAACAGCCCCGAAGCCCATTGCTCAGAACTTGTGACGTTAGCTCCGCTGGAGTGAAGGTCGTCCCTTTGGGGGGCACTCTGAGCTTGTGTTTTGACTTTACATCAAGAAGAGGAATCTGTATTAACTCATCAGCATCTGTCCTTGGCCTCCCAGCGCCAGTTCCGGGCTACGTTCGCCAAGACAACTCCAGGCTGCTGCTATAGATTAAGACAAATGGCCAAGCTGCCTACCGTGCTTGAACGCCTGTTCCACGCTGGCTATAGGAGCATGCTTGTAATCCCATCATCCAAGAGTCTGGAGCAGGAGAATCCCCGAAAGTTTGAGGCCAGCCTGGGCTCTTTAGGGAGGTCCTGCTTCAAAAACACAAAACAAAACAAGGGCAGGCGAGATGGTTCATTGAATAGAGTCACTTGCAGCCTCTTCTGACTTTCTGAGTTCCATACCTGAAACTCACACTGTGGAAGGAATGTTGGAAGAGAAAGTTGCCGTCTGACCTCCACATGAGTGAATGCACAAAATGCAGTAAGACAAAACACAAACAAATAACTCAAATAAATGTAAAAAAAAAAAAAAAAGAAAGAAAAAGAAATCAGGGGGGTGGACAGGAGTAGGTGGGGAGTTCAGTCAACCAAAAATAAGTATGTTTGAAATGCCTGTTATTTTATTTGCAAGTCAAAAATATTAAATTAAATTTAAGCTAAGTGGAGAAGGAAGAAGTGCAGCTGGCAAGGAGGTCCATACTCTCCAGGATGCTTTGGCAAGCTGTCAGAGGAGTGGCAGGGAAAACTGCATTCTCTTTGCGGGAGGAGCCTCTTGATCCTCACAGATGTTCACTGTGGGGAGGAGCCGGTAACTTCTTTAAGGAACAGGGTGAGGCTGACAATTTCACATTTTCTGGAGGCCTGACACCACCCAGGGTTCTGTTAAGCCCACTAAGACACAGACCCAACCCTGGGGGCTGGACAAAGCCCCCGCTATGGCATTTTGAAGGCTGGTAAATACTGCAATGTGTTTGGTTCCATATTTAAATGTCTCACAAATAGCATTTTCTTGCACTGGCCACTGTCTCCAAATGTGCTTAGTCACCGTTCAGTGGCAGGGCAAGCAAGACAGATGCGATGTTGCCATAAGAACTGTCCCAGTGTCTAACACTGTTTCCCGGACTGGCTGTCACACCCAGAAACATGGCAGCGAAACCGTTTTCCTTCTCGATGCTTCTTCTCTTCTTCAAGATATGGTCTCACCACGTGGCCTGGGCTGGTCCACAACCCCCATATGGCTCAGGCTGGCCTCAATTTCGTAATCCTCCTGCCTCAGCATCCCTACTACAGGCATAAGCCACCATGACCAGCTACGCCTAATCTGTTTTAACATTTTATTATTATTGTGTATGCACACGAGTATGCTCCCGTGAGTGTGGATGTATGTGTGCTACTGTGTGTGTGAAGGTCAGAGGACTTTCAAGATTCAGTTTTCTTTCTCCACTTTGGTTTCAGGCAGAGTTTCCCTTGTTGTTTCTGGCATGTAGTGTGCTCCAGGTAAGCTGGCCTGAGAGTTCCTGTCTTCATCTTCCACTGGCCCTAAACTCTCTTTGATTTGATTTCTCAAATCAAAGCCGTAACTCTCTCAAAGAACTTAAGAGATAGTTTATTTTAGAGACAATATGAGTGACCATGGCTGGAAACACAGATTTAGTTTATCCTAAATTTAGTGCTACAGTGTAGAAGCAATTCTATGAGGTTTGTTTTGTAACATAATAAAGTCATAAATAAGTAAATAAATAAATGTCATAAAAAATAAATTTTTTTCAAATATATTTGTGGAAGCATTGGAGAGGCTAGGCACAGTAAAATGGAGAAATTTCTGTGCTAGGCCTCACATACTGATGACACTTTCAGCTTTGGGGCTAGCGGAAGTTCGAGTTCCAAAGGAAAACTGGCTCTCCGTTTGTATACTCCAAGTGGTTCACCTCTGTCACATAGCTGCTAGGTCTATTAGGAGGGACTGAAGATGGCCTGAGATAACTTGGCTCTGAACCTGCAACATTCCAACCTCTCCACAATCACTGACTGTTCCAATCAGTTAATCAGCCCTGCAGGAGGGTCAGTTGGGAAAAAAACAAAACAAAACGGTTTTTTTTTTTCTGGGAAATTTTGTCCATGTTCACCATGTAGCTGAGGCCAGCCTGCAACTCTGGATCATACTGCCTCTGTCTTCCACAGGCTGTTTGTGTGGTCTGTAAAAGGAGAGAGAAATACATCCCAGAGTGAGGGGGGTGAGCTAACATTGATCTGCTGCTCCAGACACTCGAAGTGTTTCAAAATGAATGTGATGTCTCGACCACTGACTGGTCAGTACCCATTTCATAGGTAAACACATTTAGGGTTTCTATGTTTTAAACACATACTCTATCAGGATGAACTCAGTACATATAAAAGGAAGGAATATGAAAATCATACACTCACTGGAGTACTTTTCAATGTGATATCTTCCAGTTACCCTGAAGCCATGGGAGGAAATGCATGGTATGTGGGGGAGTATTTGGATGATAATCTTTCCACTGAGCCACCAGGGCAAAGTCCTTTTCCTCTGGTTTGGTTGAAAAATGGCCACAGGGTATGGTCTCTCTGGCCACGCTGTACAGAGGTGAGGAATCCCAGGACCCAGACTCTGAACCAGAAACATCTTCCTTCTCCCAAGGAATTTTTAAGAGGTTGTTTGCCCTGTTCTCAGCAAGAACAACTTTGCCTTTTTTTTTTTTTTTTCTTGAGACAAGATCTTGCCCAGACAGACTTCAAACTTGCAGTTCCCCTGCCTCTGCCTCCCATGCTGTGGAATTAGCAGCTTCAGTGATTTTTATCTCGAATTTCTCTCAGGGCCCTTCAAGATGCTGCCAGGACTATTTAGCCTGGGCAAGAATACAGTAAAAACAGAGTGGTGTCTTTAGAGGGGAATGATGTGTCCCCTGCCTCCCACCTCTCCACCGGAAAAAATCAGGTCACATGAGGCTGCTGGGAAGCAGGCTCTGCCTACACGGATTGGGGTCAGCTCTGGGCCAGTAGGTTATACTGTCAACTCTGCACATGTGTGGAAATGTCAGAATGAAACCCATTATTTTGTATGACTAACATACACTAATAAATTAAAAAAGAAGGCTTAGTCTGTTTTACAAGCTGCATTTGGAGCCAGTTCCCTGGTTTATGATGATCCTTTGGAGCTCCATTCAGGGAACTGGCAGGTCCTACCCACTCATCCTCTCCAAACCCCACCAGTCACTACCCTAAACCTGTTTTCTTTCTTCAAAGTACTCCTAGATACAATCTCAGAGGAGGGCTGCCAGGCTCTGGAGTGCCCTTCTGGATCAGGCCAGGTGAGGAAGCCCTTGTTTGGAGAGTTCAGGATCTCATAGGGATAAAGTTACCAGACTGATCCCTGGTGGCCTGGGGACCCAAGACTGGCACACCGCCACCTCTGCTCTCACTCCTGTGAGCCAAGTGACCTGTTGAAGTCACTCTTCACCTAGGCCAGCCCATACATACTAGGACCCTGTGAGCAAAGTGAAGAGGTTGCCTCAATGACCCCAGTACTTGTAGTCTTGGGTCCTACTAAGGCCTCACATAAAGTGCAATTGGGAGCTGGGGGTGGGGGGGCTCTGAAGGAGAGGCCCCAAGTTCTGCCAGGATCTAGAGATGCAGGGTTTTTTTTCTTTTTATTTTTTGCAGAGCTTTTTTTTTAATTAATTACTTTCTTTATTCACTTTACAGCCTGATCACAGCCCCCCTCCCTCCTCTCCTCCCAGTCCCACCTTCATGCCCCTTCCCCCATTCTCCCCTCCCCTTCTCCTCAGAGAAGGGGAGAACCCCCCCCCCGCCATGGGTACCCTGGCACAACAAATCGCAACAGGACTAAGTGCATCCTCTCCCACTGAGGCTAGCAAGGCAGCCCAGCTACGGGAAATGGATCCACAGAGTCAGAGACAGCCCCTGCTCCAATTTAGGAGATCCACATGAAGGCCAAGCTGCACATCTGGTACATATGTGTAGGGGACCTAGGTCCAGCCCAGGCATGCTCTTTGGTTGGTGCCTCAGTCTCTGTGAGGTCCCATGGGCCCAGATTAGCTTACTCTGTGGGTCTTCTTGTGGTGTCCTTGAGCCCTCTCATTCCTTCAGTCCTTCCCCCCACTCTTCCACAAGATTTCCCAGGCTCTGCCTGTTGCTTGGCTGTGGCTCTCTGCCTTTGTTTCCATCAGCTGCTGGATGAAGTTCTCAGAGGACAGTTACGCTAGGCTCACTTTTTGCAAGTATAACACTATCATTAATAGTGTCAGGGCTTGGCTGTCTCCCATGGGATGGGTCTAAATTTGGGCCAGTCATTGGTTGACCATTCCCTCAATCTCTGCTCCATCTTTATCCCTGAACTTCTTGTAGGCAGGGTTGAAGGTTTTGTGTGTGGGTTGGTGTCCCCCTCCATCCTTGTTTCATTTCTGAGACAAGGTCTCAGTCTGTAGCCCTGGCTGGCTGGAGCTCAGTATGTAGACCAGTAGACCAAACAAGCCTAGAATGTACAGACTTATCTCAGGGCTCGTAAGTGCTGGGATTAAAGATGTGCACAACTTGGGCATTTCTGAGGTCCCTGGGACCCCTCTATGGTGATCCCTTACTCATGGCTCTCCATTGCCCACTGCACTGGACACAGCAGGAAGACATCTGCTGAGCCCTTTGCAGAGAAAAGTATGTGTTGCATCCTAAGTAATCAGGACCATGGCATCTGGACAGGTGGGATTCTGCCTTACTTCTACATTAGGAAGCTGTCTAGGGCACAGGGCTGGAAGCCAGTGGTTTGTTCTAAGAAGAAGGATGGAAAATTTCAAATGCAGACAGAAATCTCCCCAGAGGCTCATTATCCAGCCACAGGGGGGCATTACAATGGTTCTTCTCCCTTTTATTTAGCTGAAGGGTTTTGTGTTTTTGTTCGTTTGTCTGTCTGTCTTAGTGCTGCAGGTCATAGGCAAATGTCCTACCACTGGACCACTGTCCTACCACACCCTCAGTCCTCTTCAGTTGGAGCATTACTTTTAATTTTTTTTTTATTTTGGTAAGACACTTTTTTTTTTTACTTTTAAAAAAATTTTATTTTGTGAATTTCCCATCATGCACCCTGTTCCCTCTCATCTCCCACCTCCCATCAGATCCACCCTCCACCTTTGCAATCTGTCCCAGCATAAAATAAATAAATAAATAAATAAATAAATAAATAAATAAATAAATAAATAAATAAATAAAATCTTGCTGGGCGTGGTGGTGCACACCTTTAGTCCCAACACTCAGGAGGCAGAGGCAGGTGGATCTCTGTGAGTTCAAGGCCAGCCTGGTCTACAAAGTGAGTCCAGGACAGTCAAGGATACACAGAGAACCTCTGTCTTGAAAAACCTAAAAAAGCCTGGTGGTGGTGGTGCACGCCTTTAATCCCAGCACTTGGGAGGCAGAGGCAGGTGGATCTTTGTGAGTCCGAGGCCAGCCTGGTCTACAAAGTGAGTCCAGGGCAGCCAGGGCTGTTACACAGAGAAACCCTGTCTCAAAAAACAAAACAAAAAAAACCCTAATAAAATAAAAATCTCATTGTGGAAGCTGTAGTGTGTCTCAGTGTGTCACACAAATTCCCTTTTGTCTACACATTTAACTTGCAGATGTTCATTAAAATGACTCCTTGGTCTGGTACGAGGCCTCTGGTTTCTGCTACTCTGACAGTACTGGAACCTCACTGGAACTCCTCTCAGATATGCCATAACTGTCCTGTGTCATGGAGACCCTTCAGTCCTGGGTTGTGGAACTGACCTCTTCTTGCACTCCAGCAGTTCATCCATGGGGTAGATGTTGGGGTAGGCCAACTCAAAACCCTGGTTCTAAACCTGCAACCCCCACTTGCAGAGCCAATTATACTATGGAAAGGTGCAGGGCCTGCTCTCCTGAGTGCTGCAGCATATGAAGGGCAGGGACAGCATTCCTGCTCTTGTGACCTCATCTGGACCAGATCTCCTGTCAGTCAATGGTGGTGAGGGAAAAAGGAAGGGGAGGGAATCTCTCTTTCTAGCCAACACTACTACATAGCAGACAGAAGGCAGGGCTGGCTCTCCCAAACTCACTCCCTCAGGGCTGGCTCACCCACAACCCCCACATCCAGGGCCCAGAAGAGTTCTTCTAGTTTCTGGTTTGTTTCCTGTCCTGGGAGCCCATCTGGTGCTTGCCTGGTACTGGTCTGGTAGTCATCACAAGCTATTCCATGGCACCAAAGTGGTGTTGGTATCCAGCTTGCTTTCCCCCCCCCCCAGGAATGTTAGGCTACTATTCATTCAGATGTTCATAGGTCAGAACACTGAATGTAGACATACCTTCTCTATTCTCTGCCACCTACTGATGCACATGTGACATAGTGGCCACATCTGCAATGCCTCTAGGGGCAGGCAATTGGAGTATCTTTAAAGCCACTTGCAGACTTTATGTTCATCTCTGTTGTCAAAATTTTAAAGAGCCTGCCAAACTCACAAATGCCAGAGAGTGGGGGTGGTTGGTTGCTGAGGCAGTAAGTGATAAACACAAATCTAAGAAAACAGTATCACAGCAATGCCTGGGCAAGGTCACGGGATGGACAGAAAGAGGTTTTCTACTGAATGACACTCAAAATCAGCAAGGTGTGTGGTTGGGTGAGGGACAACCCAGAGAATATGTTCCCCAAGGTGTCCTGCTCAGGGTGTGGTAAAGGTGAGGGACAGAGAGCTATGTGGAACAGAAATCCTTTGTAGGTTTCATGGAGCAGATGGTGGGACTGGAGGTCAATGTCCTCCATAGTACATAGGCAAGAAGCATATATTGTGTTATATTTTCCTATAGCACAAATCAGGGGGTGTTCTTTGTTTTTTTTTTTCTGTTTTGTTTTTTGAGAGCTAACTAGAAATGGCTGGGGCTTTTGAAGCCTCAGAACCCATCAAAATTTTAAAGAGCCTGCCAAACTTGCAAATGCCAGAGAGTGGAGGTGACAAACCCAGGGTTTCTATGGCTGCCTCTGCCTCCCGAATGCTGGGATTAAAGGTGTGCACCACCATGCCTGGCCAGTGAGAGTGTGTGGTGGTTTGAATGGGAATGGCCCCTAGAGGCTCAAGTATTTAAATGCTTGGTCCCCAATTGGTGGAACTATTTGGGAAGGATTAGGAGGTATGCCCTTGTTGGAGGATGGGTGATACTACTGATGGGTTCTGAGGTTTCAAAAGCTCCAGCCATTTCTGGTTAGCTCTTTCCACTTCCCAATTGTGGGTGAAATGTGACGTCTCAGCTACTGTTCCAGTGCCTTGCCCGGCTGCCTGCCTGGCTGCCTGCCTGCCTGGCTGCCTTCTGACATGCTCTCTACCATGATGGTCATGGACTCTAGCCCTCTGGAAGTGTAAGCACCAATAAACTCTTTCTTCTACAAGTTGCCTTGTTCATAGTGCCTCTTCACAGCAATAAAAGTAACAGCCAGGCATGGTGGCGCACGCCTTTAATCCCAGCAGTTGGGAGGCAGAGGCAGGTGGATCTCTGTGAGTTCAAGGCCAGTATGGTCTACAAAGTGAGTCCAGGACAGCCAGACCTGTTATACAGAGAAACCCTGTCTTGAAAAACCAAAAAAAAAAAAAGTAACAAAGACCAGGAGGGTGTGTGTTGGGTGGGGGGTGCATCAGAAGGCTAATGGTATCTGGCTGGCCACCTAAGTAGTTGGGATGGAAGACATGCCTGTGTATTTGACTGTTGTTATCTTCATTCTTCTACAGCAATACCCCATCCATTCTCCTCGGATTTGTCTTGATTTCCTTTAGTCTGAGGAAGAGGCTCAAAATACTTACCTCCTGAAGCAAGACTAGGTTTCTCTAAGACCCTGGGTGACCCTTGTGCTGAGTTTGCAATGCCCAGTGGTGTCTGCCCAAGGATTTAGAGTGGTCTCATTGCCTCAGAGAGTGGCTTGGGACTGGGGAGGGTATGGACGACCCCTTCGAGCCATTGGGTCAGGCTATGTTAAGACACTGGGTTAGTCAGGCATGGAGGCACATGCCGTTAATCCCAGCACTCGGGAGGCAGAAGCAGATAGATCTCTATGAGTTTGAGGCCAGCCTGGTCTACAAAAGAATCCAGGACAGCCAGGGCTCTGTTACACATAGAAACCCTGTCTTGAAAAAACAAACAAACAAAAAAGACACTTGGTCAGGGGCAGGGGAGGGGATGCATACAGGGAGAGAGAGAGAGAGAGAGAGAGAGAGAGAGAGAGAGAGAGAGAGAAGTTAAGAGGCATGTGGCCTTTAAGTTTTCTAGTCCCATGTGGGTACTTGGTGAGACAAGAGGGCCATACCCACACCTCTGCTGGAGCCTCCCCCCTTCCTACAGGACAGCTGTTCTTATCTAGTTGACTCTGGCTAGTGCCAGCATCCCACTCTGTGGTCATATCTGGCCATAAAACTCTCACAGTGGAAACTATGCCTTTATTCTCAAGTTCAAGCGTAGTAGCCCATGGATGTTCCACAGCCTACATCAGAGCCACAGGCCAGCCTTTTCTCCAAGACCACCCACAGGAGTGACTGAGGTGGGACTCCCAAGCTCCATCAACAGAAGGGCAGAAGTTTCAGAGGGAGGGGTGTTGAAGATGCCATTTGGGGTTAGGGTGCTGGAGAGAGAGGTGGGAGCAGGACATTGAAAAGGGACAAGGAGGTGGGATGTCCCAACTGAGGTTGCAAAGATCTCTTTTATTTGCTTTGATTTCAACAGCCCATCTCAGGGAAGAAAGAATAGAAAAAAGGCTTCAGAAAAAGAGGCAGCAGGATCTCTGTGAGTTCAAGGCCAGCCTGGTTTACATAATGAGCTCCAGAAGTGAGAACTACATAGAGAGACCCTGCCTCAAAAAGCCAACCAACCAACCAACCATTCAACCAACCAAATAAATAAAGAAATAAGTGGAAGAAAAGAGGAGGAGGAGCAAATGTGGATGAGGCTCTCTGGTAGACAGCTGGAGATTTCTGTGTGGCCAGACCAAGGAGAAAGTCCTGTATGGGAAAGAACAAAGTCCTGTCTGTGGTCTGAGTCTCCATCAGGGAACAGTCAAGGCCAGAGCACTGGCAGGGCTGTCCATCCTGAGAGAAAGGACACTTGGTGTTAAAATGGCGCTCACTGCTGGGCTGAGCTGATCTCCGCAAGCTTTTCCCAGAGGCAGCCAGCAAACTGGGAACTGTGGGAACTGGAATTTGGGTTTCTACTCATGCTAGCACTAAATTTCACCCAGTGTTAAGACAGAAGCTCAGGTCTGTAGCTCTAACTGGATTCTCAGGTTCATTTCTTGCTGTATTCTAAAAGAAAGATGGGGCCACACACAGTGGCACATGCCTTTCATCCCAACACTTGGAGTATGTGTGCATGGGGGTGGACACAGGCAGAACTCTGTGCGTTCAATATCAGCCTAGTCTATATAGTGAGTTCCAGAACAACCAGAGCTACAGTGAGACCCTGTCTAAAAAAAAAATTAAATTAAAAGAAAATAAGAAAAAGAAGAGTAAAAAGGTAAACAAAAAATAAAAGAAAGATGAGGACACCAAAACGTAGTAAAGAAAACTTCATTACAGTTTGATCAAAGCAAGAAGTGGGAAAAAACAAACCAACCCAGGTTCTCTCACCTATCTTACAGCAGTCTCACAACCCGGAGAAAGGGAAACAAAGGTAAGAGATACCTACATAGCCCAGGGTATGGGTCCCACCGGGGTGCTGCCTCTGTTCTCAGCTCTGAGGTAATTTACGCTGGAGCTGTCAACGGCTTACGACAAAACACCGCAAAAAAAAGGGCTTCTGCAAAGTCCCATCCGCCCCACGTCTGACCCCAGGGACTGAGGCCCCAAAGCCCTGTGCTTTACAGCGGCACGTTGACCAGTTACAATTCAAAGATTTCTCCACAGGTTTTCGAAGGCAATTCGCTAAGAAAGGCGGTCTGCTAGTTTCCATGCCCAGAGTTTGAAATCTCAAGAAACTGACGGCGAGGTCAGTGACCACCAAAGAAGCCCGGCTCGGTGGCTCTATGTCCCTGCAGGTAGCGCACGGAGCTGGGACTTCTAGGGAGAGAAGAGACAGTGAGGCAAGGCTAGACCTCGGGTCCCAAGGTTTGAAGAGGCGCGAGCCCCTAGATGGTGGCCCACAAAGCCGTATGTTCTCAGCCTTGAAATGTAAGGACTCAAAGTGGAAAAGACTCCTTTTTCTTCATAGGATCTCGAAGTCCGAAGTCCAGTCTGCCAGGCACTGAGACTTGAAGAATATTAGAACACTGCAAGGTGGATCCAGGTCTTCTAACCTCGGCGAAGGTTTGCATCTCGGTGGATTTTCAGATCCCTAGTGCCAGGCTGCAGCAGGTGCACCCGGTCTGGAGTCCCTAGGCCCTCCCATACCCAACACAGCCCCCACCCCATCCCCGCCCGGTCCAGTCACCCGCCGGGCTCCCCGCTGGCTCCGCCCCTAGTCCCCGTCCCGCCCCCGTCTCGGCCACGCCCCCGCCGGAAGCACTCGCGCGCCCCGGTGCCCGCGGCGCACCGGGGTCCAGCGCTCGGAGCTGCTCTGCATTTGAGTCCCGCGGTCCGTTGCCCTTCTCCGCATGGATCCCGCAGAGCGTGCGCAGGCGGCGCGAGCTCGCGTGCCTAGGTGCGTGCGGAGGCCGCGCACCGGGTTCTGGGCGCCCGCTCTGGTCTGGGTCTGAGCCGGTCGCTGCTGCGCGGGGGACGTGCGGTAGTCCTAGGAGAGGGGGTGGAGGACTAGAGGGGATGGAGGACTAGAGGGGATGGAGGAGGGGAGAGAGAAAGGAAGGGAAAGTGGACTGAGGGGCGGACCTAGGAGTGTCGGGAGACGGAGCTCCTGGACCCCGGCCGCATCCCGGCGGGCGCGGAAACTTGCACCGGGAAACAGGTTCTTTTTGTGTTTGTAGGATCGATCCGTATGGATTTGAGAGGCCCGAAGACTTCGATTATGCGGCTTATGAAGAATTCTTTTCCACGTACCTGGTGATACTCACCAAGAGGGCGATCAAATGGTCCAAACTTCTAAAGGGAAGCGGTGGTGTCCGAAAAAGCGTGACAGGTGAGAGGCCTGATGCTGGCTGACATTGCAGCCATTCAATCAAACATGATTTCTCCCAAGCGTCCAGAACCCCTGTGGCGCGACCCTGAGAGCGACCTCTGGACTGCGGGACCTCCTGTAACGCTGCCCTGGAGCAGCTCGAGTTCCTATGGACGACCAGTAGAACCCAGTATAGCACAACCCGCGAGCGTGACTCCCCCACCCCCCACGCCCACCCCAGCAGCAGGATCCCTCTATAATGGGACTCTTCAGCAGCTGGGACCCCACCCGGAACTCCTAAAGCCAGATCTACAGACACCACAGGCACGCACACATACTAGCAACTCGTTAGGAGCTGGACCCCTTTATAGTTGACTCCCATCACCCCAAAAGCGCTACTCCTGCTACACCGTGAGACCCCTGCCTAAACGTTGACTGAAGAGTGTGTATGTGCCACAGAGCAGGCCTGGGAGTTCCACACCTCGCTTCCTTTTTGCCGTGGTCACCACGCCCTCTTAACTGAAGATGGGCAAAGTCCATTCTTTCTGGGAAGCCTCTGGAAAGCCTGGTGTTCTGAGGGGGATTTAGAACAGCGCCTAGTCAGTCCCCATATATGGGAATAAGGGCGGGGCAGTAAGGGTGGAGCTTCAGGTATATCATTTCCTAAAAGGAGCTGCAACTGGGGACTGGGCGTCAGGTAGATCTCAGGCTTTAAAATCAGACAGGCAGGGCTCCTGGTGGCCCAGTTCTGAGACAAACTTTCCTCTTGCTGTGACCTGGAACCACCATGCCTTTGCAAGCATGTTTACCCCTTCCCTGCGTTATATCTAATAGCCATTTGTTTCCTTGCTAGAATCAAAGGGCTCTCCCTGCTTGCAGGGAATTTTGTTTAATTCACTGTTGAATCCTGGGTACAGGGAACATTGCTTTTTGTTAAGATAATGGGAACTTCATGTTTGCTAAGGGAGTGTGTGAAGGTGTTTGCCAGGTGGCCACACAGACAGACCCGCAGTGTAACCCGCTGGGGGGGCTGTTGACTGTTCAACATGAGTGATGGGATGCATGAGGGGTGGGAGTGAGGGTAGAGGTGGAGCGGATAGGTAGTTTGTGTGCTAGCGTGTTTCCAGTGAGCCCCTATTTTTGTCTTTTAACGTTGTTAGAAAGTTTTATTTACATTTACTACACAATTCATGCACATGGTAAACGTTTTAGTTATGCGGAAAGATACAAAATGAAGTTGCTTCTCTCCCATCCTAGCCTCTAGTCTATCACAGAAGTAATCAGGAGACGGCCCTAATGCCTCCCCCAGGAGCAGTTGGCCTTGGTACAGGAAGTGAATTCTGTGACTGGGAGGATAGGTAAAGCCAGACTGATTATTCCTGAATATGTAGGTCTGTGGAGGTCTCCACATGACAGCATGAGCTCATCCTTCACAGTCCAGACAGGCCTTGAACCTCTGATCCCCTGCAGGCCTCAGCCACTAGACCTGGTTCACAGTTGTCTAGTACCTACTTCAGCAGGTTTGGTTTGGTTTTTCTTTGCTTTTGAACACTTGTCTCAACCCTCTGAAAGTTTAACTTGCTGGGCTCAGTGATTAAGACGCATGGTGCTTCCTGGTCTTCAGAGAACCCAAGTTCAATTTCTGTCACCCATATGGGGTGGGTTACAGCCTCCTGTAACTCCAGCCTCCTGGGAATGCAATACCTCTGGCCTTTGTGGGCACACATACTTATGTGTAAACACACGCACACACATACAGCAGATGCCTTTAATCCCAGCACCTGGGTGAATCTCTATGAGTTCAAGGCCAGCCTGGTCTACATAGTAAGGCCAGCCACGGCTGCATAGAAAGAGCCTGTCTCTGCATTTTTTTTTTGAGACAGTGTCTCACTGTACAAGCTGTACTGGAATAGAATAGAACTCTCTATGTAGACCAGATTGGTTTTGAACTCACAGAGATCCACCTGCCTCCACCCCTTGAGTGCTGTCTGAGATTGAGTATGCAGGACAACACACCAGGCCTGGCTAAAAATAAATCTCCAAAAGAAAGTTTAGCTCTTTTTGGGGTGTGTGTGTGTGTGTGTGGTGAGACAGGGTTTCTCTGTGTAACTGGCTGTCCTGGAACTCACTCTGTAGACCAGGCTGGCCTCCAACTCACAGAGATACACCAGCCTCTGCCTCCCAAGTGCTGGGATTAAAGGCGTGCACCACAATGCCTGGCAAGTTTAACCTGTTTTAACCATGGTTTTGCTTTAATATCATTTGGTATGTAATATTCATTAGGTTGTAATTATGGTAGCAGGTATAACAGGTGTAAACAGACGTGGCTGGATCCTGGCAGACCCTCAGTCTGAGGGATGGTGCCTCTGAGGCAGGAGGGTTGTCCGGATGTTCTGGCAGGAAGCAAGTCTAATCAGTAAGAGATGTGGAGGTTGCTGAGAGTCTACATGAGTGTCCCTGCAAGCAGTAATGCGTTTCTAGGTAGGGAGCCTATAGTGCTGGCAAGGTTTGATCAAGCATAAAACAGGACTAGACAAGTTATTCCAGAAATGGGAATTTCCTGACAGATATTCTAGGTTGACTGTAGTGTAATCAGCAGGGCAGTATCCCCAGGAGAGAGATCACATGACCCAGGAAGGTGTGTCCATGTAAGGGGGTAAGAGCCAGGGGCTCAATGTTAAACTCCTCTTGAGTTTTAGTAAGCACTCCTTGAGTACTTGCTGATGTGTGTGTGTGTGTGCGTGTGTGTGTGTGTGTTTAAAGTCATGCATCACCATGCCTTGGCGTTGGTAAATGAATTTAAACAAGTTCAGAAGGAAACTCAAAGACATCATACTGGCATACCAAAGAGGAAACAGCAGGGCAGACGAGCTGCAGGTCTCAGCAGCTGCCTTGGGATTGAAGCAGGGAACAGAGTCCCTGTTTGAGTTAGAGGAGGAGAAGCCAGGAGTTTGCAAGCATCTGGATCCAGGGAGAGATTGGGACACTGTAAGTACACATCCTATGGGAGGCCATTACTCCTTCCATTCTCTTTGTCACATTCATCACATTATCTTTATCTTCAGGTGTCGCCCCCCCCCCCCCCGCCACTTTCTTTCATCATCTGGCTTTAGGCTGATCTTCATTGCCTTGTCTGTGTAAGGCAAACACTTTCTGCATTAAAAGTGTGTTATCAACCACTGCCCAAGCCATCTATAAGGGAGTCACTGACCACAGATTTGCCAAGGGACTTCACCATGTTGGTATTCTGTATGTCCCAAAGAGGTTTCTGATTCAAGATGCCCCCTCTGTCTTCATGGGAAAGGGTGTTGTAGGTCAGTTTGGGCTGTTGGTATCACAAGAGACTGACATAGTATCTCAGATGGTTAGCCTGGGAGGAAACTGGCCACACGGGCTCTTTTCATTTGTCTTCTCCCTGCCCAGCACCCCCTGTCATGTGAATGTCTCCTGTTACCTGCAAATCTTGTTATCTGAGATGTCTCAGGTGACAGCTGTAAGTCACTCTGCTGATAAAGAGCCGGTACAGTGAATACTGTTTTCCTGTCCTAAAGATGGACCAAGAGGCCCCAGGAATAGAACATGCTTTTTCTGTAGCAGGGGAGTCTGAATTCCGCCCAGTGTCCTGCCTTTCTCTGTTTAGTGTCCCTTCTTGGTGTATAGGGCAAGCAGTGGAGCCTTTTGCTTCTTTGTTCTCCTGGTGACCTAGTCGCACACACTCCTGCACTCTGAGTGAACTGAAGAAGCATGTTCAGAGTCACATGCTCTAAACCTGGCTTTTGTTTGACCTGACTGGGAGACAGGTGGAAGCTAGTTCTCTGGGGTTCTTGGCAGGGTTTAATGGCTGTCTGTGGGTGAACTCTGCCCTCAGAAGGAGATGAGTCTGTGAGGGCAAGAAAGCTGTTTTCATCCCCTTGAAGAAACAAAGTTTAGATAAGATAAAGTGTGCTGGTGACTGGCCTCTGGGCCAGCAGGGAGTCCCAGCTCTGCAACCGCAGTGGCTGAGTGGGGCAAGTAAGGAAACTGAGGCATGCGTGGATGTGGGGTTAGGAAGCCTTGGGAGAGCAGATATCGGATGCCAGAATTGATGTGTGGGGCTATTTTGTCCTTTGCTTAAAAACAAACAGCAACAAAAACCTTATATGCTATGTTATTTTAAAATTTACAGTGAAACTTATTGTTATGAGTGTTTAGGATTTTAGACAAACAGCAAAACAGTTAAAATTAAAACCAGAGCCATAGTGACTTTAATCCCAGTTCTTAGGAGGTAGAGGCAGGAGGATTGCAATTAAGTTTGAAGCCGGCCTGATGTGCATAGGGGATTCTAGGCCAGCAAGGGCTACATAGTCTTAAAACACTGAAAAAAGTTGGGGAGGGGAGGTTACTGGTGATATGGCTCTGTAGTTGAGAGTGTGTACTGCTTATAGGGGACCTGAGTTTAGTTCCCAACACCTATGGCAGGCTGTTCAAACTAAAACTCTAGCTCCAGGGGATCCGGTACCCTTGTGGGTACCCCTCATACTCATGAAAAACTAAAACAGTTTCATCACTTCAGAATTCTGTGAGCCACTCCTTGCCAGCCCGTTTCTGAGCCAGCCTTCCCAGGATAATACCATGTAAGTGCTTGCCTGGGCTGCAGCATTTTGAGTCTGGTTTCCATATTGCACTGGGGGCTCAGCTAGGGTCTTGTGTGCCCCAGTGGCTCATTCCTTCTGCCACAAACAGATAGGTGTTTGTCAACCTACCTGCTCATCAGTTGACATGCTGGGTGTGAAAGGCCATTGGTAAAAGCACACACAGTCTTTTTTGTGTGAACATAGGTTTCAGGTTTTCTTAGTGGCATTGCTAGATTATATTAAATGCTTACCTGGTAAGAGATTGCATTGTCTAGCGCATGTAAGACCTAGAATCTGATTCCCAGTATCGAAAGGAGAGGGGTGGGGCTGGAAGCCAGAAAAGAAACTGCGAGTGTTTTCCAAAGAGGCTGTGTGTTTTTGCACTCCCACCACGCCTGAGGGCTCAGGTGGCTGCAAATTTTACATTGTTGGTGTCCTTTCATTCGAACCGTTCTTTATTTGGACAGACCACTTTTTTTTTAGACAGGGTCTCTCTGTGTAATAGCCCTGGCTGTCCTGGACTCACTTTGTAGACCAGGCTGGCCTTGAACTCCCAGAGATCCGCCTGCCTCTACCTCCTGAATGCTGGGATTAAAGGCGTGGGCCACTATGCCCAGTAGACCATCCTTTTTGCATTGAATTTCTTTTGCCACTTTTGTAATAAAGCTCTTGGCTTTCTTTGTGTGAGTCTGTTTTTCTGCATTGCTTTTTAAAAAGTATTTTTAAAATTTATGTTTATGGGTATTTTGCCTGCGTGTATGTGGGCACTGGTAACTGAACCCAGATCCTCTGGAAGAGCAACCAGTGCTCTTAACCGTTGAGCCAACTCTCTAGCCAACTGTTTCTATCTTCTTTATTGTGTGCCATGAATCAACTTACCTAACCCTTCACCAATATCATATTGTTTTTGATACTGTGAGTTTATAGTCAGCAAGGTGTGTGTGTGTGTGTAAGTTGGAGGACAACACTGTGGAATCAATTTTCTCCTTCCACCTTTACATGGATTTATGTGGATTATGGGGACTAAACTCAGGTTTGCAAACTTTCCCTGCAGGTGCCTATACCTGCTGCTCCATCTTTCCAGCCCACGTGAAATTAATTTTTTATGATTTATCTGTTGAACAGAACTGGTGCCTCAGGGCTCAAGTTTTTTCTTCCTTCCTTCCTTTCTTCCTCCTTCTTCTTTTTAATGCTGGGACTTGAACCTAGGACCCCATGCATACTAAGCAAATGCCACCATTAAGCTATCTTGTGAGCTTGTGAGCCCAGTGGTTTTTTTTTTTTTTCCTTTTTCATGATGGCTTACTTTAGGCATGGCATGAGAACAGAATTGAGTATATCAACTCACCACATGTCCAGGAGAGAGGAAGAGGAGGAAGAATGTCCCACAGTCTTTCAAGGGCAGATCCTCCAGTTACCTGAATACCACATTAAGGGCCACCTTTAAAAGACTGTACCACCTCCTGGTAGCTCTGCTCTGGGGGCCACCCCTTAGATAAAAGGGCCTGGAACACAGTTAACACCCAGTTGACAGCACTCTCTAAAGTTATTTTATTGTTAGGGTAATTTAAGAAAAACATTTTTGTGTGTGGGTGTTTTTCCTGCATGGGTATCTGTGCATTACATGCATACCTGGCACCCAAGGACATCAGAAGAGGGTGTCAGATCCCTGGGCCTGGAGTTGTAGATGGTTGTGAGCTGCCATGTGGGTGCTGAGATGTGGACGCAGGATCCTCTGCAAGAGCAGCCAGCACTGTTAACAACTAATTCATCTATTTGGCCCAGAGTCATGCTTTTTTAAATGATATAATGTCAAAGAAAAACAGCAAAGCTTTGGCCATTTGCTTTGAAGAAGCAAACATTGAAGATATGTTAAGGCAGCAGCTGTCCTGGGCCAAGGAGCAGCTGCGGAGATGAGACAAGGGTGTGAAAGCAAGGAGGAGGAGACAGAGAGAGAGAGAGAGAGAGTGTGTGTGTGTGTGTGTGTGTGTGTGTGTGTGTGTGTGTGTTCTCTCCTACCATTTCAATCCTAAGGTTGAAACCTAAGGCTTTTACCTACTTTCAATATTCCTGTAAGAGAAAGTGGTACTCAGCTGGACAGAGTAACTAAGGCAAGGAGATAGACCTGTGCTGAAGCCAGGGTCCCCTGGGCTCATGAGGTCGGCCAAGTGGGCTTTGACTTCCCTCCAGCTTCTGCCCCTGTAGCTATTTCTGGGTGGCCGCCAGCCTTTGCCTGAGTCTCCTGCTTCCCCTCTTCCAGGTTAGGACCAAGCCCTGGTTGGTGTCTAAGGTCCCTCCCTGAAGTCCCTTGGCCCTTGCCTCTCTACCTGAAGTCCAGAGATCCCCAGAGACTCCATCCATATTTCTACCTATTTCCCAACTGAGGCATCTCTCTTCTCTCTCTCTCTCTCCTCTCTCTCTCCCTCCCTCTGTCTGTCTTTCGAGAACAGGGTTTCTCTGTTTAACTGGCTGTCCTGGACTCACTTTTTAGACCAGGCTGGCCTCAAACTCACAGTGATCCACCTGCCTCTACCTCTCGAGTGCTGGGATTAAAGGCGTGCGCCACCACCACCTGGCTGGTTTCATCTTTTTTTTAAATTTTGTTTTTGTCTCTTTTGGTTCTAAGCATAGGCTCCAGGCTTGTATGTGCCAAACACATGTAATTCCACTGATCCACACCCCAGCTGGACCAGTCCATGCTCTTTGGTTCTGCACTGGGTCTACTCAGCATGGTGGGCAGAGTGGTCATCTAGGGCCAAGAACAACAGTCTGGATAGTCCTTCTGTCCTCAGAGTTTAGGGTCTGAGGCTTTCGGGGCTGGTGGCAGAAAGGATGGAGATGAGCCTGCAGTCCTAGTCTGTGCCCACTCCGGCTAGGCAGTGCAGTAGAAAAGAGTGGTTAGTTAGTGTGTGTATCTATCTGGTCTGTTCCATTGCAGAAGCCATGTGGGTTGTTTCTATCTGGGCAGAGGTAGGAAACTTCAGGTCCTCTTTGGATTGGTTTAGGAAGACACATGCTCAGGTGAAGATGGAAGACTGGAGCTTCATCCTGAATCCCCTGGGCTCCGAGCTCATCTTAGTCTCTCCTTTCTGGGTTTCAGTGAAGCGCTATGTCCGGAAGGGAATCCCACTGGAGCACCGGGCCCGAGTCTGGATGGCTGTGAGTGGCGCCCAGGCCCAAATGGACAAGAACCCTGGATACTACCACGGATTGCTCGAGGGAGAGGGCAGTCCCAGCCTGGAGGAAGCCATCAGGACAGGTGGGAGGCCTGTACTCAGTACCTGCTGCCCGTGTGGCCTGGGGGGCAGGGTGGACTAGGGTCTTTCCAGGAGCAGAGCTCCACCCTTGCTCCAGTCATAGGCAATCAAGAAGTCTGCCGTATTAAAGATGCACCTGCAGATGCTACGTTTTTTTTTTTGGGGGGGGGGGGGGGCATCAAGACTTTCAAAGTGTTCACAAAGAGAATGGCAGACATTCGTGTGACTACTTGCTCAGGAGGAAATGAGCAGGAAGATGGCATCTCCTCTGTGAGGGTTTCAGGAGCTTGAGCAGCTGGTATCATCATTGCACCAGGTAGAGTGCCCTTGCTTCTGTTCACTTGATGTCATTGTGGAGGCTGCTCCCTGGACCATTATGGTAGCCATTATGAGAGCACTGTCTATACCACCCTTCTTCCCTGTCGTAGAACTCCAGTGACAGGGCTTTGCTGGCTCTCAAAACGCTCAGAGTTTCCAGGCATGGTGACACACATCTTTAGTTCTAACACTTAGGAGGGAGAGGCAAGAGGATCTCTGAGTTTGACGTCAGCCTGGTCTACATAGCAAGTTCTAGAACAGCCAGGGCTACACAGATAAAACCTGTTTTTCCAAACAGAAGCAAAAAAAAAAAAAACACCCCCCAAAGACCAAACAACAACAACAAACTCTAACACCCCCCAAAAGCTCAGAGTTTAGCATAAATTGAATATTATTGTGTTAATATTTAGGAACTACAGCTGCATTCTATAACCCTGAAAACTCTAGTGAACAATACCAGTGCAAACACAGAGTGCTGGAGTTTAATAGTTACCCAGCAGAGAACAGAGGCTGGGGGATGACATGTCCCTGCCATGGGCAGGACCATTCTGTGGCCTCCACTGCCCTCCTGAGGCTAAGTTCATGTGGCCAGGTCCTGTGGGAGCTGAGGCAGTCTGTGGGGACCGTGGAACCCAGTGAGGTCCTCAGATAGCCTTGTGAATCTAAGATACAATTGGTTGTTACTGCTTGTTTGGAAAATGGTTTTAAAGTTCTGTTTAGTGCGTTTCTAGGGAAAAAAAAAGTTATTGTGGGAAAATATGCACATACAGTGTTGACCTTTATTCCCCAAACCGAAACTGTCCCTGTTGAACACTCTTGTCTTCTTATATTCCAGCCCCGGTGTGTGTTGGTCGTTCTACTTTTGTGTCCGACTGTAGAACCTGTAAGACTCGTGTAAGCTTCATCACGCAGCCATTTTAAAATTATTTGTTTACTTTTGAGACAGGGTCTCACTATATGTAGTCCTGAGGCTGGCCTAAAATTTGCTATGTAGACCAGGCTGATCTCAATTCACAGTCTGTCTGTCTGTCTCTACCTCCCAAGTGCCGGGACTAAAGATGTACAGCCACTGTACCTGGCTTGTTTTAAGTTTTTTACTACATGTATTTGTTTGTTTGTTTAATGATTTATTTCTTTATTATGTATACAGTGTTCTGTCTGCAGGTATGCCTCAGGCCAGAAGAGGGCACCAGATCTCATTATAGACGGTTGTGAGCCACCATGTGAGTGCTGGGAATTGAACTCAGGACCTCTGCAAGAGCAGCCAGTGCTCTTAACCTCTGAGCCATCTCTCCAGCCCTTGTTTGTGTGTGTGTGTGTGTGTGTGTGTGTGTGTGTGTGTGTGTATTCACATGTGTGTATAGAGGTTAGAGGATTGAAGGGCATCTTGTGTGAACTGGTTCTCCTTCCACCATGTGGGTCCCAAGGATCATGGGACCAAGGATTACTATCCCAATAATAGCACTCAGGCCATCAGGCTTGGTGGCAAGTACCTTTGTTTTTTAGACAGGATGGCTTCCCAGACAGGCCTGGAACTCTGTATAAGCACAAATGATCTGCCTCTTTCTCCTGAGTGCTGGGATCACAGGTGTATGCTACCATGCCTGCTTCACGTGGTGCTGGGAATCAAACCCAGGGTCTTGTATAAGTAGACAAGCACCCTCCCAGCTGAGCCATTCCCCCAGCCCCTGTTCACTGTTGAGTATCTGGATCACCCATCTTAGAGGACCACATGGTGGAGTTTCCATGTGCACGGAACCACTTTGGTGCTGCACAAACTGGGCCACAGGCCTCATCCACACTTGGCTTTACTTATGCCATAGAAACACGTTGACATGTGGGAAGCCGTTGCAGTCAAGAGTACAATGTAGGGCAAATGCAGCCTTTGTCTCTAGTCTGAAGCAGCAAGCCAATGCTGCTCCTGTGACGGTCCGCATCATTCAGTGTTTACAGCTCCAGGAGAGATGTTTTGGGTCTGGGAGGTTATGGAGGTTGAAGGGGCTGTGAGAACAGGAAGGGACAGGGCGGGGCAGGGAAGCTTTGTTACAAAACCCGGCAGCCTGAGTTTACTTAATTCCTGGTATTGGTTTATCTCTGAAGGGAGTCTTGGCCTGTTCTCCTTCCTATGTTCTGGGTATTTTTGTTTCAGTTCTTTTGAAACTGCAGTGCACTCTGTAGTCCAGGCTAGCCCTGAACTCAGCAGTCATTCTGGCTTAGCCTCCCAAGTGTTGCTGTTACAGGTGTGAGCCACCAACCCTAGCCTAATCTTTTGTTGTTGTTTTGTAGAGACAGAATTTCATTGTGTAGCCCTGGTTGGCCTACAATCCTATATGTATACCAGGTTGGCCTTGAACTCATATAGAAATCCTACTGCTCTCTTAACATAGTACTGGGATTAAAGGATTAGAGGGGTACACTCCATGCCAACCCTAGTCTTATATTTTTGATCTTTGGAATCTGGAAGCTTTCTTCCATGCTGTCAGGGTAACTGGATGTGTCCAGTGATGGTCATAGCTCCAGGAAGCCACCTACCATTCCTAGTTCTGAAAGAACACTGGGCCCATCACTGCGGTTCTTCCTGGTACAGTATGTCCTTTCTTGTGCTTCACTCAGGCTCAGGTGTGCAGCACGCCTGGGATGGTGGCTAGGCTTTTCTGGGGTGATTCAGGTGAAGCCAGGTGATGCTATTCCTGAAATCCAGAACAGAATCTGGCCACCTTGGCAGATGCAGAGAGGTTTGATGGTGACACTGGTGAATTTCTGTGTAGACTTGAACCGGACTTTCCCTGACAATGTGAGGTTCCGGAAGACGGCGGATCCTTGTCTTCAGAAGACCCTGTACAACGTGCTGCTGGCATATGGGCTACACAACCGAGGTGTGGGGTACTGCCAGGTGAGCCCCAGAGCCTTAGAGCTGGCATATGTTGAGGCTGGGTGTCATTTGGAACCCCACAGGTCCATAGCAATGACATTTTGCAGGTACAAGCTTTACTCCTGGCTCATGAGCTCAGGGTGGGGAAGCCTCCCACAGTAGGCATAGCTTGCAGTGTGTCCCTACTGCAAAAGCAGGGGACACCAGTTGGATGACTTTGTGTTATCACTTAGTGAATAAGGTGAAGGTGGAAGTTGGAAACTGTGGGAATGACATTGAATGGGCACAGAATGGAAGGAGATGGGGCCTGAGGTGCGCTGTGTAGACTCTGTGAGCGTGGAGGTCCGAACACCGCAGTGCTGACCTCTCAGGTGTTTCTGGAAGCCTGGTGTAATAGATCCTACCTGCAGATTTTGGTTTTGTTTGGATTTCCAGTTGGGGAACAGTTTCCTGATTGTGTTTGGGAGTATGCGGGGGCCTAAGTACTTGCAAACTGCGTGGCTTACCCAAGAAGGATTCAGGGAAATATGAGACCCAGGTGTGGGCTGGAAGAAAGTCAGGCTTATCTCCTCTGCAGTTGGTAAGGATGATGTTTCCTACTTCCTGTGCAGGCCCCACCCCAGAACCTGACATTCCTGGGGTTGTTGTCAATGTGTTTGTCTTGCTTGTTGTCGGTGTCTAGTTTCTCCATTTTTGTGATGACACTGTCTAACTGGAGGTCCCTATTCCAAAGGGACCTCATTTTAGCAAGTAAAGTCTGCCACACTCTGAGGCAGAAAACTTCTGGCTTTGGGGACTCAGTCCTGGCCGTAACAAGTGGAAGTCAGAAAGTTCTTGCAGATGGCCTTGTGTTCTCTTTTGATGAAGTCGGCCTGAACTCAGACAGGCGCTTCCACGCCAGCACTGTTCCCACCCTGGCTGGCGTCTTCCTAGGAGCTGTCACCCTAATGACCTCATGATCCAGGAACATAGAGCTGTTACTGGCTCCCGCCCTGTCATAGTGCCTTGGTCTGTGCAGTTTCTTTCTTTCTTCTTCTTTTTCTCCTTTTCTGTTTTCAGTGCTGGGCATCAGACCAGGGGTCTTTTACGTCACTGAGACCTTCTCTGTCACTGAGCTTCATCCAGCCTTTGTGTGCAAGACATGTGCCTGTGCACGTAGAGACGGGAGGTTGATATCAAGTGTCTTACCCTATAGATAACTTCCCACCTCATTTGTAAGAAATGGCCCTCTGAGCTCACTGAACCTGGTGCTTGCTAACTGAGGCGGACTGGCTGGCCAGCCGGTCCTAGAGTAATCCTCCTGCCTCTGCCTCCCAGTACTGAGATTATCAGCACATGCTACAGTGCCTGCCCTGTGCCTGCCCTTTCACAGGGGTCCTGGGGATCTGAGTTCAGTTGTGGACAAATGCTTCACTAGGACCATCTCCCTGGCCCCTGTGCATCTTGTGTGTTGAGTCTCACTCTTGGGAACATTCTGAATGGAGGTACAGAACAGGTATTGGAGGCTCTGTGCCTGGCACTGGGCGATGTATCTTTGTACGGTGCCTGGTACTAGCTGAGCCCATCCTGTTGGCTGTGGAAAGCTGGATTTCTTCCCTCATTCCCAGAGGAACACATGTTTATTTTAGAAAGTGTAGATGGACAGAAGGGTAGGAGACAGAGGTTGCACAAAGCTTTATTCTCCCAGAAGTGGCAGAAGCAACATTCCTAGGTCACCATCATAAGCTCCAAGGGCCATGGCCTCTGTCTGGCTTTGAGCCAGCACTTGGCACTCTGGAGCATCTGCCCTTTGTGGACAGAGTTCTGCCACTGTCCCAGTTCAGGACCACGATCCTCTCTGCTTTTTATTGTTTATCATTTGGGGGACTGAGGATTAAACACCTGAAGCAAGGGCCTTCCCTCTGAGCTATATTCCACAGGCCTCTTTTCATCTTTCTATTTTGAGGCAAAGTTTCAGTATGTTGCCTGGGCTGGCCTTGAACTCCTGGTCCTTCTACCTCAGCTTCCAAAAAAGCTGGGGTTAAGGAGTCCGTCACAGGCCTGGCTGGCGTTTGCTGCTATTAAAAACACAGTCACCACAGTCTTCCCCTCAGCCAGGGCTCTGTGTTGGTCAGTGGTATCGGCTGATCACTTAGGAGTCTGTCCACGCAGACTGTGCCGCAGGCCAGCATTAGAAGGAGAGTACCTTCGGTTTCATAGTCAGAGGGGCAGTTGGTGTTCTTCAGGCTGAATCCCCTTTTTCATGTTGGCCAGCTGAACAGTGCAGACAACTAGCCTTGGCTCTCTACAGTGCTGTGCAAAGGTGATCTAGAGCAGCAGTTCTCACCCCATGGATGGCGACTCCTTGGGGGGGGGTGCTCAAAGACCCTTTCACAGGGGGGTTGAATATCAGATATCCTGCATATCAGCTATTTACATTATGATTCATAACAGTAGAAAAATTACTGTTATGAAGTAGCAATGAAATAAATTATGGTTTGGAGTCAGCACAACACAAGAAACTGTATGAAAAGGCCACGGCATTAGGAAGGTTGAGACTCTCTGGTGTGGAGCCTCACAAGTTTTGAGGAAGGGCAGAAACATGGAACCTGCTTTGAACTGAACCTCTGCACTGGGTGAATTTTGTTTTTCATTCTGATTTCAGGGAATGAATTTCATAGCGGGGTATCTGATCCTTATAACTAAGAATGAAGAGGAGTCTTTTTGGCTCTTGGATGCTCTTGTTGGAAGAATACTGCCTGGTAGGTTGAAAGTTCTCTTTACCTGCCCTGCCCTGCCCTGCTTCTGATGTCTGAAAAGGTCTAGCTGGCTAATCAGGATGGAGTGAAATGACTGGGGTGTAACTCAGAGACAGAGCACTTTCTGGCTTTTGTGAAGGAAGATCTGGGGTTTAATCCCAACACTGGAAAGAGGGAGAAAAGGAGAGGAAAAAATATGAAGTAAAAACAGTTGGTGCTGAAGTTACAAAGAATTAGGTTTCTGTGGTCTGTGCATAGGGTGTGGTCTTGCCTTGGACCATGTGTCCCTCTGGTCCCTTCCCTGTGTGTGTGTGTGTGTGTGTGTGTGTGTGTGTGTGTGTGTGTGTGGCCTTTTTGTAGTTGAGCTGATCACACACGAGCCACAGTCCAAATGTATTACTGAGTTTGTGAGAATTCAACCTGTCATTCCCAAGCGTTGCTGCTTTGTAAGTGGCAAGTGCTTTTCTAATCTGTCTGCCTTCTATTCATTAATAATAAGAAATCTACGCCAGTTAAAGATGGCGTAGACCATGGGATGCCTCTAGGGTCACTGGGAAGAGCCAGTGCTGTCCTGAGGGAGATGACTTGGGACAGAGGATTTCTTGCCCACCCAGCCCTATGCCTGGCCCCTCGGAAGGGTGTTTGGAACATGAGAGTGTGTGTGGCCTTTAGCCTGTGCTGGTTTCCTGGTTCCTGGATCCTGCTGAACTTCAAACATACTCTCACTTCAACCTAAGTTGTATGTTCGTATTGGTCAAGCCCTTTTCCCAGGGAAGACTGGAGGCCTGAATGTGCTGGCTGAGGGCTGATCTCCTGCTGTCTTTTCCAAGCCTGGGTTCTGTAGGACTTCAGGATTGTAAGGTACACAGGGTACACACCTTGCTGAAGCCTGTGGTAGGGAGATGCTGGTGGACTGGGACTCACCCGATGGAAGCAAGCTCACCTTGCTGCTGTGAGTTTGTGAGGCCCAGAGACAAGGATGTGTGCTGGCCAGTTGACACAGCTAGAGTCATTTGGGGAAGAGGGAATCTCAACTGAGAAAATGTCTCCACAAGACTGGCCTGTAGGCAAATGTGTGGTACATTTTCTTGATTGACGTGGGAGAGCCTAGCTCACTGGGCTAGTGGTCCTGGGTGCTATAAGAAAGTAGGATGAGGAGCAAGCCACTAAGCAGCACCCTTCCATGGCCTCTGCATCAGCTCCTGCCTCCAGGTTCCTGCCCTGTATGGGTTCCGTCCCTGACTTCCTTCATGATGGACTGTGATATAGAACTATAAACCTAAATAAACCCTTTCCTCTGCACATTGCTTTTGGTAGTGGTGTTTTATCACAGCAATAAAAACCCTCACTAAGACAGGTTGTGGGAGCCTAGTGGGACATTATGGAAGCTGGTAGGAGGCCAGGCATGGAGGCACACCACTTTAATCCCGTCACTCAGGAGGTAGAGGAAGGTCTGTAAGTTTGAGTCCAACCTGGTCTGTATAACAAGTTTCAGTTCATCCAAAGCAACACAGTGAGACCCTGTCCCAGAACCCAAAAAGCTCAGGCCAGCAGTTTCGGTTGGAGATGCCACAAGTGAGGTAACTCCTGGCATGGAGAAAGTATGTGTTGTCCATAGATGACAGGGTTAGGATCTGGATGGAGTAAAGAGGCCCTAAGGATCTGAGGCACAGGATCACAACGTGGTGGGAGGAGCCTGGCGAGTCTTGTAGTCAGGAGAGGCGTGCTCACAAAATGGGGAGTTGTCAGATACTCTTCAGCACCTATGGGACATGTGGCCATGATCTGCTGAAAACTATTGGAAATGCTGTGGTCTCTTCAAGGAGGAGGAACTAGGATGTGAGAGATTGAATGACTCACTGGACACCTGACTAGCCCAGGGCCGCCCAGTCCCTACCCCAGACCTCTGATTGAGGCTGTGTCTAGCTCCATCCTTCCTCCTCTGCCTCCCTTGAGTTGCACCTGTCATTCAGCAGCCGGCTGAGGACAGAGTTTCACTGTGTATCCCTGGTTGTCCTGGAACTTGCTATTATAGACCAGGCTAGCCTGGAACTCGCAGAGCTCAGGTGTGTACCATTATGCCTGGCTTCAGACTAAGGACTTTGTTCTTACTATCTGTTAATTTCTTCTCACTCTAGTATCCCAGAACATGAGACTCTTACTTCATGCTAGGCCTGCAGGTGCCGAGTCAGCCTAGACCCCCCACAGAGCTGCTCCATCAGTGTGCCATGATCACTGCACAAGTGGGAGTTTGTCATCATGTGGAAGGACGGACTCAGACACCAGACTGATGTCCTCTCTAGGGTGGAGAATTCCTGTATCTGCCTGAAGGACTCACCCACCATTAACTGCAGACCTCCTCTTTACATCGGCACCCTCCCATCCCATAATGAATGGAAGTTTGACCTGCCCCTCCCCCACCCCACCCCAAAACTCAGGAAAATAGATTGCTTACTGCTGGTCACAGAAGCACCTCTGCCTAAGCCACACACAACCGTGACGCTGAGAGCCCCCAGGTCTCCACAGGCGAGCTCCAGGTCCAGCTCCTAGTGCAGGAGGGTTGGAGTGGGGTTCACTTGTCCTGCTGATCTCGTTCAGGTTCAAACAGACTCTGCACCTTCCTGGTGGCTTTCCGATGGCCACCTGCCTTGGCTGTGGTTTGGTTCATGTGCCATGTAGGTCCATCCCAGGGTCAGGAGTGTCCTTTGTGAATTAAGCTTTGTGAGTCTGGCTCTTCCCCGGAAGCTAGGTAGCAAAAATAAACTGAGGAATTTTATCCCAATCTTTCTCTTCCAGCCATGGCAGCTCAGAAAGAAGTGGGGATTCCAGTACTGTGCTATGCTCACATATTGGGGCAGCTTCATTCTGGAAGGAGGATTTCGGGTTTGATCTCCCACCACGAACATGTTTTTTATTTTTCAGTTAATTTTTCAGTACTTATTTTGCCCTTAAAAATCTGTAAATAGCTGGGTGTGGTGGTGCACGCCTTTAATCCCAGCACTCGGGAGGCAGAGGCAGCTGGATCTCTGTGAGTTCAAGGACAGCCTGGTCTACAAAGTGAGTCCAGGACAGTCAAGGATACACAGAGAAACCCTGTCTCAAAAAAAACTTAAAAAAAATCTGTAATTAAGGGCCACGCATGCTGTGGTGCACGCCTTTAATCCCAGCACTCAGGAGGCAGAAGCAGGCGAATCTCTGAGTTTGAGGCCACCCTGGTCTACAAAAGCAAGTCTAAGACAGCCAGGGCTCTGTTACAGAGAGAAACACTGTCTTGAAAAGCAAAACAAAAAAACCCCTCAAAACTGTAATTATTAATTAATGGGTTTAGGAATTAGGAAAATATGAAAAAATGAAAATAAATTTTTTGTTGTTTTTTCGAGACAGGGTTCTCTGTGTAGCCCTGGCTGTCCTGGACTCACTCTGTAGACCAGGCTGGCCTCGAACTCGCAGAGATCCGCCTGCCTCTGCCTCCCAAGTGCTGGGATTAAAGGCGTGCGCCACCACTGCCTGGTGAAAATAAATATTTTATTTGTAAAATTTTATTTATTTTTATTTTATGTGTATGGGTGTTTTGCCTGCATGCATATATGTGCATTGCACGCAGGCCTGGTGCCATCAGAGACCAGAAGAGGGTGTGGGATACCCTGAGACTAAAGTTACAGATAGTTATGAGCCACAATGTGGGTGCTGGGAACTGAACCCATGTCCTCTGGAAGAGCAGCCAGTGCTCTTAAAAGCCATCTCTCCAGCCCTTATTTACTTTTTTGAGACAGAGTCTTATCAAGTAGCCTTGGTTGGCCTGGAACTTCTATGTAGACCAAGCTGGCTCAAACTCACGGAGATCATAGAAATCCACCTGCCTCTGCTTCCTAAGTGCTGGGATTAAAAGCATCCACCTCCACATCCAGCTTATTTATTTACTTTTTGAAACTGGCCAAGTGGCACACGCTGACTTTGAACTTGCTATGTATTGGAAGATGACCTTGAATGGGTGACCTCTCCCTTTCACACTCAGTGCTGAGATCATAGTCATGAATACCCACTCTCAGTTTATGGGGTGCTGGGAATAGCACCCACTAGGTAAGTGCTCTTATCAACTGAGCCATGTCCCAGCACCTCACTTATGAGACAAGGCCACTGTTCATTCCAGCAGGCCTGGGCCTCCTGGGCTCATGAGGACTTCCCCAACCCCTGCAGCTTCCCAGTGCAGTGGCCACGTGTCCGCCACTCCCACATTCCCAGCTTGATTGCTTTTAAAGTCTGTTTACTTTTATTGCTCATGATCACCAGTTACTCTTCCAAGTTGTATTACTGGGGAATGAAAAATAGAGAAGCTCTTTGCACCCATTAAAAAGAGCAGTGTAGCCAGGCAGTGGTGGCGCACACCTTTAATCCCAGCACTTGGGAGGCAGAGGCAGGCGGATCTCTGTGAGTTCAAGGCCAGCCTGGTCTACAAAGTGAGTTCAGGACAGCCAGATGTACACAGAGAAACCCTGTCTCGAAAAACCAAAAAAAAAAAAAAAAGAGCAGTGTAAAGCCAAGCAGTGGTAGTGCACACCTTTGATCTGCCCTCGGGAGGCAGAGGCAGGAAGATCTTTGTGAGTTCAAGGCCAACCTGGACCGCAGAGCAAGTTCTCAAGTTCCACAGAGAAACCCGTCTTGAAAAACAGTGAGAGAGAGAGAGAGAGAGAGAGAGAGAGAGAGAGAGAGAGAGCAATGTAGTGGCACACACGTATACTCCCAGGTCTTGGGAGACTAAGACAGGAAGGCCACGAGTTTAAAAACAGCCTGAACTACATAGGGAACTCATATTTCAAAAAGCCAAGAGAGAGGGGGTCGGAGAGAAAGCAGTGCCACCTCAGACTGCAGGGTGCTCCCCAAGACCATGGGCTCCTGGACACCAAGCCTCAGTGCGCTGTTTCTCCTGGGTGCCCATGCTTGTGATAATGTCTGGATTAGGCATCTGTAGGAATAGCTAGTAAGACAGAAGTGTCAGCTGTATGCTGGTGAGAAAGCCTCTCCCAGAATGCCATATGTTTCAATCACCCTGTCATTAAGGAGAGTGAGTGCAGGCATTGTGACAGCCCGACTCGGATTTTTGGACTAGAAGCATACAGGTGGAACTCTGGGTTGTGTCCCTGTGGTGGCCAGTTGAATGGCCATTCCTCCTCTCCCATGTGCAGCCACTTATGCTATGGCTGGCATTTAGGACAAAATGAAGGAACCTAGACCCTTTATTCCAAAGAGCAGGTAGATGATACATATCCCTGGACTCTTCTGTTTCTGCCCTTCAGTCTCAGATCTGGGAGCAATCCTCAGGACATCCTTGCACTTGGGATGTGACTGTGTCCTGGTAGGTGGAGCTGAGGGTGAGGATCTGTGGTCTGAGGACAGAGCTACAGAGTGGCAACCCTAGGTCACAGCAAGGGAAGGGCACTGGTCTCCAAGGCTGGGCCTCTGGCCCTGGGGTCCTCTCTGATAGCAGACAGAGCTGTAAAGATCTACCTGTAAGGCCTGGGTATGCAGGGTAAGGTACTATGTTTCATAGGCTCACACCATGTGACAGCTCTGGGGCCCAAGGCTCAGCTGTCTTCCTTGTTCTAGGAGTTTCTGTACACAGTTTCCCCAAATGTCTCCTCCTCCTCCTCGTTTTGGCTTTTTGAGACAGGGTTTCTTTGTGTAGCCTTGGCTGTCCTGGAACTCATGCTGTAGACTAGGCTGGCCTCGAACTTACAGAGATCATAGAAATCCACCTGTCTGCCTGGGATTCAAAGCATGCACCACCACCTCCTGGCTCTTTCTTTCCATTTAGGCTGCTTTCAGGGAGGGCCAGGCTGGCCTCCAAGGTGGTTTAACAAAAGGTGACAACTCCCTCGTTCCCAGCACAGCCTCTCTGCCAGCAAATATGGGTTTCCTGCATACTGGTGTTAGTGATAAGTGCTTTTGATATGTCCTTTTATCTGTAATCAGCAGCAAACAGGTGGAGTGTCAGCATACATGTGTGCATACATGTGTGCCACACAATGCAAACATCTCCATCATGGAGAACTTGAAGAATGAACATTGTAAGTGAGAAAGTCACAGTCCTCTGCAGTCCACACCACTGTCTTTGGGGCCTCTTCCTGGATGTCATATCAGAACTGGAAGCATCTACCTTGTTCTGGGGCAGGCAGAGTGCTGTGGTTGAGCCTGGGTATAGGGCTATGAACAAAGGCATACATATCCCTGGGATAGGAGAGGCACTCCCGGGAACTAGGGCTGTGCATGGCTCTGATCTAGTCCATGCACACTGGTCATACCTAATGTCCAGGGTGGTATTGCACTGGTCTGGCTTCCATAGGAGAGTGGTAGGAGAGTGGAGAGCTGTGGTAGGTTAACGTAACCCTCCCCTTCAAAACTGTCTCAGTGGAGTTCAGGGCATGAGTTTAACATCTCTATTTTTGGAAGCTGGTCTAAGCTTCCAAGCAGGGCCAAGGTCATGGAATGCTCCTCTGCAAATCTTTGCTGCCCCTGCTCAGCTTCTTTCCCTCTGCTGAGCTGATGATAGAGCTGAGACGGTCCTGGTTGCCTCTCCCGGGTGAACAGGATGTGCACAATTAGGAAGAAGAGTCGGGCATGTAATCCTATAGGGTAATCCCTGCATTTAGGAGGTTAAGGCAAGAGAGTCACAAATTGTAGGTCATCCTGTGATTCAAAGTGAGACCCTGTCTTAGAAAACTACCACCACCCAGAAACACCCAGAATAAACCAACAACAAAGACAAGGAAGAGTGGGAACTGTGGGAAGGCTCCGAGAGGTGGATTCAAAACAAGTGTGTAAATAAGGACAGTTTTTCTTTTCCTTTCCTCTCTCTCTCTCTCTCTCTCTTCCTTCATTCTTTCTTTTCTTTTCTGCAATAGGCTGCCTTAGAACTCCAAGTCCGTAAAATGATTTGGTTTCAACCTGGATGTTAAATGAGTGTGGACTGCTCATCCTATGCAACAATGACTGTTATGTGTTCACTTCATGGACAAGACCCTGTGGTGTATAATTAGTGTGCCATGGTTTTCTGTTTTATCACAGGCTTAGTGATTTCTTTTGTAGCATAAATCAAGCATTAAAATTCATAACATGTACTAACAAGCTAAGAAAAATTAAGTAGGAAGGCGAATGAGATGGCTCAGTGGGTGAAGTCACTTGTCTCCTCTGCTAACCACCCGAGGAGACTTTCCAGGTGTTTGATATCCAGGACCCACATTTTCGAATGGAGAGAACCAAGTCCATAAAGTTGTCTCTGCTCTCCACATGTGTGCATGCCATGGACCATATGACCCCCCATTGCCCATTGGATACAAAAATTATAATTTAAAAGAAAAAAAACTGAGTAGGAAACCCAAAAGTATTTAGGTAAGACAAATTTGGTCTTCAAATGAAATGATGTTGGAAGCATGTGTCAGTGAGTGTGAATTAGGTTTTTTTGTTTTGTTTTTTGTTTTGTTTTTCGAGACAGGGTTTCTCTGAATATCTCTGGCTGTCCTGGACTCGCTTTGTAGACCAGGCTGGCCTCGAACTCACAAAGATCCGCCTGCCTCTGCCTCCCAAGTGCTGGGATTAAAGGCGTGCGCCACCACCGCCCGGCTTAGGTTTTTATTATAAGATAAATTTACCACACTAATACTTCCTTCCCCATTCTTTCTGCCCTCCCCTCACCCCACCATGTAGACCAGGCTAATCGCAAATTCACTATGTAGCCGAGTGCTACATAGTGTGGGATTTTGGTTCTGTGCCACCATACCTACTGTGCCTTCTTGCATGCTAGGTAGGCAAGGGCTGTCCAGCTGAGCTGCATCCCAGTCTTGAGACCCAACCTGAAACTCTGTCCCTTTAGCCCAGGACTCCCATTCCTCACCATTCAGAGGCCGGAATCTGATGTCCTGAGGACTTACTTGCTGGAAGTAGATCTCAGGGAACCTGTCTTCTTCTGGTGGCTTAGCTCACTAAGCTGGATGTCCTTATGGCTTCTCCATGGAGCTTATGTTAAAATTTCCTTTCACAGGTTGATCTTTTTTTGTGTCTGTATACAGATGAAATCCAGGGACCTTGTGGATGTTATGCAAATGCCCTGCCAACGAGCTATACCCTTAGCCCTCCTCTTTACTTTCACTTTGAAACGGGCTCATGAAGTTATCTGGGCTGTCCTTGAGCTCACTCTGTAGCTCAAGTGGGCATTAAACTTGAGATCATCCTGCCTTAGCCTCTATAGGAGCTGGGAATATAGTGCTCTGTCCCCGTGCCCTGCTGATTTGAGTCTCAGTTCCCTTTCTCCTCTCTGTGGCAGATTACTATAGCCCAGAAATGCTGGGGCTGAAGACGGATCAGGAGGTCCTGGCAGAACTGGTGAGGATGAAGCTACCAGCAGTGGCAGCCCTGATGGATGGTCATGGTGTGTTGTGGACCCTGCTGGTGTCCCGCTGGTTTATCTGCTTGTTTGTGGACATCCTACCTGTGGAGGTGAGCATCTTGATCATCCTCAGGAGCTGTGTGGGCCGCTGTGGAATGATGGGGCATTTCTGTGTCTCTACAGACTGTGCTACGAATCTGGGACTGTTTGTTCAACGAAGGCTCCAAAATCATCTTCCGGGTTGCTCTGACCTTAATTAAGCAACACCAGGAATTTATATTGGAAGCCAACAGCATTCCAGATATATGTGACAAGTTCAAGCAGATCACCAAAGGGGACTTTGTGACGGAGTGTCACACCTTTATGCAGGTGAGTTCTGGGCTGCTTGGCCCAAGCAGGGGTTCTGTAGTTCTGTCCCACCCAGCAACTGTGCCATGTGTCCTGGTGCCTCTGCTGAGTCCCTCTCCCCACGAGGGGCTCCCTCCTTCCTTGAACTATGGCTGCAGTCCAGTGGCTTCTCCCCTGCTTTCCGGTCTCTTGTTTGTCTGCAACCTGGGAACTGCTGGCCTGCTGAGGTGGCTGCAAAATTCCCTCTGACCTCATGTCCACGGCCACTGCTGTTCGCTTGAGAGCCTGTTCTGGTCCATACTGTTTGAAGTGCTCTGGTTTCCCTGGAGTCTGGAAGATGGGAAGCATGTGAGTGAGGCCTCCATGTCCTCAGCTGGCTTAAAGCCTGGTCACAGGCTCTGTTGACCACAGAAGGCCACAGGCTCCCTCCTGCCTGATACAGTATAGTCACCCTTGGCTAGGGATGTCTGCTGGGTCCTGACCTGGTGCAGGCTGTGTGGACTTGACTGGCTCAGAAACTGCTGAAGATGAGGTCCAAAGAGGTGGGGATGAGGCAGGCCAAGGCCTAGGCTGGAAGACTGAGAGGCCCTCAGAGTGACCCTGGCAGGATTGGGTGCGAAGCAGAACCTGAGGATTCCTTTCAACAGTTTTTGAGTCAGGGATCTCACTATGTGGCTCTGGCTGGCCTGGATCTTCCTATGTAGACCATACTGGGCTCAAATTTAAGAGATTGGGCTGCCTCTGCCACCTGAATACTGGGGTTAAACATATACAGTATCATACCCTGCACTTTTAAAATTCTTCAAATAAAGTCAGAGGACGTGGAAGAGGTCCCTCATTCCATCAAGCTGTGACTTGAAGCCCCTTGTTGGAAAGACACACCATTGGAGGCTGGGCATGGTGGATTATACTTAATCCCACCACTCAGGAAGATCTCTGTTCAGGGCCAGCCTGGTCTACATATTGAGCTCTAGGATAGCCAGGACCAAAGACCCTGTCTTGTGAAACAAAACAAAAACTGCCATTGGGAACATACCTGGAGTGTGGTGCCTATACATACCTGGGTTGGTTCTGACTTTTATAGGTCAGGTGAAGAGTGGGCAGTTTCCCGAGAGGATAAAGGGTCAGGAACCTATGGTCTAGCCCAGTAGGGACCCTGGGAAATGACCTTACAAATGTCTCCTACTCTTCAATATTGTGAGCTGAAGCCAAGTCAGCAAGTTCTGAAGGTGGAGAGGGCTCTTGTGTAAGCTTGTTGGAGTTGGGGCTTCATCCCAGTTATACAGCAGCAACATGGACTGAAGTAACTAGACAAGGACCCAGGCTTCCCCAGAGCCAACAGTCCACAGGCTGCAGAGATTTCAATCTGGATTTAAGTGCTTCAGTGTGAACCAAGAAACAGGCTGAGGCCACCTGAGGGACACCCTGGGAGATCCCAAGGCACTTTCCTCCATGTCCACTGGCAGGTCTGTCACTGTACCTTGGCAGGTGTTGACTGCCACCAGTTCCTGTTGCCATGAGGAACTGGGGCTCACTGACACGTTTTGTTGTCCCTGTGGCCGAGTGACTTAAAATCGTGTTGCACAGATCTTATTATCATCATCTTTGCAGTTATAAACTGAATTATTTGGTCTGGTAAGATGGCTCAGAGTAGAAAAGCACATCACCTACCCTGGAACTGGCTGCTGGAACCAGTGCAGCCTGTCTCTCCACAGCCATTTACATGGTGCTTCTTGGAGAATGTGATGAGATTGCTTTCTTGGGAGTTAGGATGACTCTGCTACTGCTGTGTATCCTAGAACTTAAGAGCCCGTATGTTCTTTCCTCCCAGGTATAAACAGGCTACGTTCATTAGAATGTACATCAGAAGCTTATGTGTCTCCTGTGCTGTGCACCTCCAGTTAGTTAGTCTCAGTTTGGATGCCAAGTCAGAACAAACTCAGACATGCTTTCATGTGTGAGTTTAGCCTAAGGACATGGCAGTGCCCACACTCACTCACCCAGAGAACTGTCAGGCCTCCTTTGGCACTCACGTCACCTGCTTTATGTGGCAGGGCCGGACCCTGAGCTGACACTGTAGTCTTGGTTGGCTTGACCTCTGCACCTCAGGGTTGTGGTAGTCAGTGTTCTTGCTTGGAATTGTGGAAACCAAAAATCAAGTGTATTCAGCCCGGTGGCAGTTCTCAGGGTTAAGTCCCTCTAGTGTGGTACACTGTAATGCCACGTCTTCGGAGACACTGAGTCCTCACCCCAGGCCCACATCCCTGTCAAAGCCTTACCACTTTTTGGCAGGTTGGTTTGCCTGACAGGTACCAATTTATTTTATTTTTAAATTTTCAAGACAAGGTTTCTCTGTGTAGCTCTGGCTGGCCTTGAACTCAGAGATCCGTCTGCCTCTGCCTCCCAAGTGAGCACTGGGATTAAAGGAGAGTGCCACCACTGCCCAGTTTTTAACCTTTTTTTTTCCTTCTTCTTTGAGACAAGGTCTTGCTATGTATCTCTGGGTGGCCTGGAACTTCTTATGAAGACCAGGCTGCCTGTCCCTTCCCCAAGTGCTAGGATTAAAGGCTAGGATTGGGGTCTTTTATGGGACAACTGAAGTGAAAATGTGTTACAAGGGGTTGTTTGGAAAAAACACATTGTGCTTCTGTTCCAGAAAATATTTTCAGAACCAGGAAGCTTGTCTATGACGACCATCACCAGGCTCCGTGAGCGTTGCCGAGCTGCACTGCAGACACAGAGCTGAGCGCACAGCCCTCCGTCCTCCTTGCCCCAACCTCTACTTTCACAGCACGCTTACCAATTCTTACCACTTCAGTCCTGTTGTAAATACTTGAAATCATGACACCCTTGATGTGAACTTTTAAAAAAGAATGATTTAAAATTATACTTTTCTCATTTTTGCCCATCTTCGGAGTCATGAATTGAGTTAATCTGGTCCAGTGAGATGGTCCAGTATGTTTACCAAACCTCATGTCCTTAGTTTGGTCCTGGGATTCAAATGTGGAAGCAGAGAAAAGCCTCTTTCAAATTGTCATTCTGACACACACACACCCATTAAAAGAAAATGAGTTTGCCGGGCGGTGGTGGCGCACGCCTTTAATCCCAGCACTTGGGAGGCAGAGGCAGGCGGATCTTTGTGAGTTCAAGGCCAGCCTGGTCTACAAAGTGAGTCCAGGACAGCCAAGGATACACAGAGAAACCCTGTCTCGAAAAACAAAACAAAAAAAAATGAGTTTTCCTTGAGCTATCAGGAATGAGAGGATATGTGCCTTTTGTTGAATAGTATGTGTCAGCACTAGGAGTTTCCTAGTGCTGAAAGTTAATAGTGACTGTCATGTGTGACTCTGGTCTGGTTGGAGAGTAATGCCCTCCCAGGATACTTTCCTAGCCAAAACTATGTGGCCTGTGGCTACATAGACAGGCCCTATGGGGAATAAATGGGACAGTTACCTACTAGTGTGATGTCCATCATTCAGGGGACAGGCTGTTCAGCAAGCTGGCTCTTACCCTAATGTCCCACACAACCAGCCTAACCTGACAGGCCATCACTAAATAGCCCTTGGAGACAGAGACAGGCTGTTCATGAAGCTGGATCATCAAGTCTTGGTCAATGGGTGCTGCAAATAAGCACTGAGCCCCTATCTTGCAGTAGCTGAAAGGACCCCCTTGTACAGTCTAGCAAAGTTGTAGCCTTAGCTGGGTGTCCTCACGGCCTAAGGCGTGATGTGCTAACCCCAACCAGGACACTACTGTTCAGATGATTCCTAAGGCACTTTGCACCTTCAAGGCTTTCCTCAGCACTACCTGGTGTCGCCTGCCGAGGACAGTGCTGTCCCTGGGGAGCAGATGGAGTCCAGTCACATGATGGTATCTCACATGCTCAATCTGAGTGCAGAGAGCCTTTACCCAAGGCACAAAACTCCCTTCAGCTCAGTCCCTTTCCAAGGGCTGGCTTAAAGCTTTTCCTGCTCTGTTCCTGCAACCCTGCCAGTAACCTCAACAGAGCGTGCCTAGAGGTTCATCTTCCCTCTCCCCAAAGGCAGGACAGGGAAGCTAAGCTCCAGCCCCACCAGGCAGCCCTTGGCCTTGCCTGCCAGCCTGGATTCTCTGCACTCCTTTTGATTTCAGAAGTCAGAGACACATGCTGCTTCTAAGGTGGGGCTCCTGTGTCTTGCACCCAGAGGGGGCTGGCCCACAAGATGGGGGAGGGGCACTTTAGGATGGTGACCCCTGACATCATGAATGCTGTGGTCACTGGAGGGGTTTCTCTAGTCTTTACAAATCCCACCAGGAAGCAAGAGGACGGCAGTTGCAGACATGTGCTGCTGCAAGTCTGACATGGCCCAGTCTGCTACGGGAAAGCCTGTGCCAGAGAGGATGAAGAGAAGGGTGGACAGAGAGATTTTTTTTCCCTTTCTTTTTTTGGTTTTTTGAGACAGGGTTTTTCTGTAGCCCTGGCTGTCCTGGACTCATTTTGTAGACCAGGGTGGCCTCAAACTTAGAGATCCGCCTGCCTCTGCCTCCAGAGTGCTGTGTTTAAAAGCGTGCACCACCATGCACGGTTGACAGATCAGTGTTTCAAGGAAACGATGAGTATTGGCCTCTTTACCTCACCCCATGTTTAATGTGTGTGTGGTTTTTGTGTAGTACATCTGGAGACTATAAACATATGGCCATATTATCAACATGTAAGACTCATCTAAAAGCCACACATGGCAGCAAATGTTTCTTATCCCAGCATTGGGAGGCAGGAGGAGGATAAGCTTAAAGCCACCCTTTGCTACACAAAGTTTATGACCAGCCTGAGCTATATGAAATCCTGCCTCAAAACAACAAACCATGCAAGAGACAGACTCCTGGCACTTAGAACCATGACAGGTAACATATCACTAACAAGAAAATAAAACGCCATTTAGTTCCCTCACAGGCTGACCAGATGCTGGCTATCCCTACATTGTCCCAAGGCTAACCACATTAACAGCACCCTGCCTCCCTCACAATTTAAACCCTACAGTTTCCCATCACCCCCAGGGATCTCTTGGTCGATTACAGAAGCACAAGGCCCAAACAAAGAAGGAGACTTTTTATTAGCATCGTTACAGGCAATGCATTACGTGAGCTAATCCTCAGTGTACAACCCACCTATGCCGCAGGACAGGTCAGCAGTATGAATCTATTATTGTACACAGTGCAGAAACAGAGCCACCCTGAACGCCAACAGAAGACTGGAAATCACTTTAAAAAAAGTAAATAAAAATAATGCCATTTTCTATTTAGAAAAGTGCCAGCTCATGGGTGGCAGAACACAGAAACACTGGTGGTGTTCCGGCCCCCCAAGGCCAGGCAGCCCAAGCCAAGTGTCCAGAGGTTGACCCTGTGCGTGCCTGTGTGGCAGGACTTCCTGCTCCCTTGCTCTAGCTTCTCAAGTGTGCAGCCTAATGATCAGCCACCCTTACCAGGCCCAAGTGTTCGGACCAGAGATTCCCTTTGTAAGGCTTAAATCTGAGTAAAAGAATGAAGAAACCAAATACCAAATCTTAAAAACTCAAATGAGTGGAGCTGTGCTGATTCTGGAAAGCCTTGTCCTTCTCAGAGCTCTACTTTGGTAATATTAACATTTAACCAGTTAGCAAAATATTTAACCCAGTTAGCAATATTAACACCGTCCTTTCAATAGTTAATCCTTTGTGCATAGTAAATGCTGCAAGATGAAGTTCACATTTGATAAAGCAGATTTGGAAAGTTTGCCAAAAAGTGTGCCTCCCTTCCACACCTATCTAAGCTCGGGGACATGAGAATAGGCCCCTGTGCGTCTGTGGCGCACCTGCCCACCAGGCTAGATGGTCTGGTAGCCAGCGTGACTCCTCTTCCTGCCGATGAGGTAGGCGATGAGGACAATGAGAACCAGCCCTGCCAGGGCACCGCCCACAGCGATGGGGATCAGCATGTTGTTACCATCCTGCACACACTCTTCCACTGCAAGAAAGATAGCCCAGTGTATTCACTATAGGGGCTGCCCTGCCCACCAACTTGTTCCTCCCAGCAAGAGGGGAAAGAATGAGGCCAGGGCAGGGTCGGCACCTTTGGGGAGTCTACAGACATGAGAGCTTTCTATGAAGCTGGGTAATCGCACACTCCACCCAGGTTAGAATGAATGGTGCCCACTACTCTGTGCCAATGGTCAGCTGTGCTGTGCCTGGGCACAGGTCCCCCAAGACATGAAACACCTTGGAGGCCACTCAGAAACATCATTTTCCACAATCTCTTTCCTCAGCCAGGGCATCCTTGCCTACATACCTATGCCTGCAGTTCCTCAAGGGGAAGTCTCAAGCCAGGAAGAGGAAAAGGGTACTGCTCTCTGCCCTGACACCCTGGTCCCACAAGAAAATCTAAGATGCTCCTCCTGCTGCTGCCATTCCTACTGATGCTGCCTCTAGTACTTACCAGACCCAAACCTGTCACTTTCCACCTTGAAAGCCTGGACCTGAATGCTGAAGACATTAAGGGAAAGCTCCTTGGTGACAAAGATATGCTCCTCAGTGTTGCACTTGTATGAGTTTCCGACAGTGGCCTGAAGCGCTCTCAGTGAATAGTTGGAGGCAGTGAATGTGGGGTCTGCAATGGGAGACACAGTCTGCTCAACTGCAGGCCACAGTGGGCAAGGAGCACACGAGCTGAAGGATGCAGGGAGCCAGCCTCACCTTTGGCATCAGGCAGAGTCATGTCCAACTGGACTCCTTGCAGGAAAAACAGGCTAGAACTGGCATTCTGAAAGAAAAGACAACTGTGAGCCGTGCTGGAGTGTGGGCCCACCTGCAGCAGGGTGGCTGTCGCCTGGCCAATAGGACTTCTGCATTTGTGGCACACAGACAAAGCATACATTCTTTGGTTAGCTCTTTGCAGAAATTTTCTTTTCTTTCTTTTTAATATTTATCTTATGTGCATCAGCGTCTTGCCGTGTGTATGTGTGTGTAAGGGTCTGTGTTGGATGCCCTGGAATTAGAGCTACAGACAGCTGTAAACTGCCCTGTGGGTGCTGGGAATTGAACCTAGGTCCTCGGGAAGAGCAGCCAGTGTTCCCAACCACTGAACCACAGCTCCAGCCCCAAGACTTTTCATACCATTGTTCGTATTTAGCCAGTGAGGACTTAACTCATGCTCCTGCTTGCTCCTCTCAACACTTGGATTAAAACATGCACCAGGGTGCCCAACTTCTCTGAGACCTGTGAGTACCAGTTTACCCACTACAATTAAGACATCAGGAACCATGTTACTGAAAAAATATTAGTCGGGTGTGGTGGTGCACGCCTTTAATTCCAGCACTCGAGAGGCAGGCCGATCTCTGTGTTCGAGGCTACACTGGTCTACAGAGTGAGTCCAGGACAGCCAGAGATACAAAGAGAAACCCTGTCTCAAAAAAACAAAAATAAAAAAATAAAGGCTGAGACAGGTGGATCTCTGTGAGTTCGAGGCCAGCCTGGTTTACAAAGAGAGTTCTATGACAGCCACCAGTACTGTTACACAGAAAAACCTTGTCTTGAACCCCTCCCCTAAAAAAATCTAGTAAAATCTAGACTAGTTTAAAATCTATTATAAGAAATTATTTTTAATGAGCTCATCTGTATGTCATATTTATTTATGCTGGCTGGGATACAGTTGGAGATGTAGGAGGCCCTGGGCACATACATCACCTTTATCTTGAACTATAAAAATAAACAAAGATACTTCCAAGTACATTTGCATTATTCTACTTTGCTAACTATACATGTGACTTTTCCCAGGAGATGGTAAAAGTAGTAGAAAGAATGGCAGTGAGAAGCAGGTGCACAGCCTGGCTTCACACTCTGCTCTTTGCAGCCATCCCCAATTGCCTAGGCCACAACAGGTTTTCCCCAAATATGGGCAGAATAAATAAGTCAGTGTGTATTTGTTGGTGAGAAGTGAGGAAGGAAACTTAGAAGTCCTCTTATACAGGGTGGGCAGAAAAGAGTAAGCCATCTCTTCCTTCCTGAGGAAGCACTGGAACTCTTCCCCATGGTCACTCCAGTTCACTACAGCCTCAGTTCCTGACTGCCACCATACCAAGGGTGTGAAAAAGCTGACATATGGCCAGGAATGGTGGTGCATGCCTTTAATCCCAGTACTCGGGAGGCAGAGACAGGTGGATCTGTGTGAGTTCAAGGCCAGCCTGGTCTACAGAATGAGTCCAGGACAGCTAGAGCTACACAGAAACCCTTTTCTCAAAAAACCTAAAAAAAGAAAAAGAAAAAAAAAGAGTAGCCTAGCGACAGAAGAGAAAAACACAGCCTCACCATCCCAAACTGCAACTCCAGGATGCTCTTCTTGTTCCCCACTTTCAGGGTCACCGTCTGGACACTGCAGCTCCCATTAAACGTGTCATTTGGGTTGATGTTGAACGCTCTAGACACAGTCTGACAAGAAAAGCAAATGAGTTGTCACTCCAGGCTCTGGTGACGCTCTCAAAACACAGACATTGCCGGGCGGTGGTGGCGCACGCCTTTAATCCCAGCACTTGGGAGGCAGAGGCAAGCGGATCTTTGTGAGTTCGAGGCCAGCCTGGTCTACAAAGCGAGTCCAGGACAGCCAGAGATATTCAGAGAAACCCTGTCTCGAAAAACCAAAAAAAAAAAAAAAAAAAAAAAAAAAAAAAAAAAAAAAAAAAAAAACACAGACATCACTGATGGCTAACAGAGCAGACACTCCCACTCTAACAGTCAGGAGGAGCTGCTAACCACATCTGTGTAGGTTTCTGGGTTCCCAAATAATGCTTATTATTCAGATCCTGTGCCCTGCACTGATGGCTTGGACTGGTCCCCAAGATGGCTATTCTCAGTGTCAACTTGACTACATCTGGAATTAACTAGAATCCAAGTGACTGGGTACACTTGTGCAGGTTTTCTTTTTCTTCCTTAATTAAGTTTGCAGTGGGTAGACCCACTTTTAGTCTGGGTCTTTTTTTTTTTTTGGTTTTTTGAGACAGGGTTTCTCTGTGTAACAGCCTGGCTGTCCTGGACTCACTTTGTAGACCAGGCTGGCCTCGAACTCACAGAGATCCGCCTGCCTCTGCCTCCCAAGTGCTGGGATTAAAGGCGTGCGCCACCACCGCCCGGCTAGTCTGGATCCTTTAAGGTGGGAAGATCCACCTTCAAAAGTTTATATAAAGGGAATGAAAAAAGAAAGGCCATGCTTTGCCTGCTTGCTCTTGCTAGCAAGCCCATTTCTTCACTGGCATTAGAGCCTCCTTCTTGGGGATTCTGGTACACACACAAACCATGGCCTGGCTCAACCATGTCCTGAAAAATTCAAACAAGTCTATCCCATCCCCACAGATACTTTTCCTATCACGGGACAAACAACTTCAGAAGTGTAAAAATTACACAAAGTTTGAGTAATAAAAGCTGAATGAAAATGTAATGCTCCAACTAGGATCAAGGTGCTTCTGTGACATGTGCTCTCGTGGGTGGGTGGTGTGCCACAGCCCAATCAGACAAGTCCACATGGGTGCAGGTCAGCCCGACCTCTTGCTCTGAATAAGCAACAGCCTGCAGCACTACATTCTTCTGCAACAGAAGAAGCCCCCATTCCTCCCTACCTTGTTGTCCTTCCTCAAGTAGGTGATGTTCAGCTGTAATGCCATAGAGGCCAGCAGACAGGTTCCGTTGTCACCGGTCACATTGTACTTGGACACAGTGGGGTTTGTGGGCACAAGTGGTGGTGAGGGGCCGGGTGGCACAGTGGTCGGGGAAGGTCTGTCCTGTGTGCAATGTGTCTCTGCAGGGACAGTAAAGGCAGTTGGAAGGACAGTTCAAAGTCCAGCTTGCTTATAACTACCCCAGATGTTAGAGTTGCCTGTCTGAGCTGGAAACACCATTTGCCAACTCTGCATGATACTCCCCTACCCAGTAACTGCTAGGCTCATGGACTGAGTTCTGGCAGCAGAGAGAGGACCCAGAGCACTCCCACCCCATACTCTCACCATCTTAGCTTTCCTTCTCTGTGGGCATGCAGGCACACAAAACCTATACTGTGAGGTCAAGAGAAAGCCTCATCCTGCCATTAAGAAGTAATGTCTAGGTCATATCATAAAACAAACATAGCATGAATTCAAGTGCTTACAATGAGCTGTCACATGGGAGACACTGGGCTAGAAACAAGACAGTGGCTCTTGACAGTCAGGCCCTGGCCAGACCTGTCTTTTGTGAAAACATGAACCACAGCCCAGTACTATCAGCAAGGATGTGCAAGAGCCTGCAGAGGGGAGGGGAGGAAGTCTATTTTTACGCCTGTCATTAGTAACTAACTTTTCAAAGTCATGGAAGAGTCCTCTTAAATGTTTAAGTTTCACCTAACAAACCTACAAGATTAAAACATGAATAATTGGGCTGGAGAGATGGGCTTGATGGTAAAGAGTGTATACTGCAAGCCAGACAGACGGTGGTGGCGCATGCCTTTAATCCCAGCACTTGGGAGGCAGAGGCAGGTGGATCTCTATGAGTTCGAGGCCAGCCTGGTCTACAAAGTAAGTCTAGGACAGCCAGAGCTGTTACACAGACAAACCTTTCTCGAAAAACAAACAAAAAAGAGTGTATACTGTAGACCTGAGTTAAGTCCCAGCACCCACAATGGACAGCTCACCCACCATCCCCCACAGATCCAAGGCAGATCCAACACTCTGGCCTTTCAGGTATGTGCACACATCCACAGAAGACACACACATAATTAAACAAAATGATGACAACAAAAAAGGCATGAATTAACAGGCTAGAGTGATGGCTTAGTGATTAAGAACACCTGCTATGCTTCTAGTGCCCAGTCAGGAAGTTCACAACTGCCTGTAAGTATACCCCTAGAGGACCCCAACACCTCTGGTCTCTATGGACACCCATACTTGAGCACACAGTCATGCACATAACTCAGACCTTCCCTTCTCCCCGCCCCTCAAAAGAGAACCTAAGCCTGCTGGTGAACTGGGAAGCCCAGTGCCTGGTACATGCCAGTATCCCCTGAGCCTGGGGAGACCTTGATCTGACTATTGTCAAGCCTGCCACACCACTATCTTCAGCCCAGTCCAGGTTGAGAACCATCACTGAACTCTGAACATCTTTAGCAGACAAAGTTACTTCTTCTTCTTCTTCTTCACAAAAAAGCCTGACAAAAATGCCAGTTCCATCTCTCCTGGCTTTGTGCTTTTACTTTCTCACGTGTTTAAGTGTTTTGCCTGCAGCAGGGTACCTGTAATCACAGCATTTGGGAGGCGGAAGCAGAGGCACGTTGAGTTCGAGGCTACCCTGGTCTACAGAGTTCCAGAGCAGCCAGGGCTACACAGAAGAACTCTGTCTCAAAAAACAAAGCCAAACAAATGGCCTGCATCTATATTTATGTATCTAACGTATGCCTGGTGCTCTGGGAACCAGAAGAGGGCCTCCTAGAACTGGAGTTACAGACAGCTGCCAACCACCACCTGGGTGCTACTGGTCCCAACTCCAGTACTCAGGAAGAGCAACCCATCTCTCTAGCCCCATTTTATTTTCTTTTTTTTTTTTTTTTTTTTTTTTTTGGTTTTTCGAGACAGGGTTTCTCTGTGTATCCTTGGCTGTCCTGGACTCACTTTGTAGACCAGGCTGGCCTCGAACTCACAAAGATCCGCCTGCCTCTGCCTCCCAAGTGCTGGGATTAAAGGCGTGCGCCACCACCGCCCGGCTTATTTTCTTTTAAATAAGATTTGTGAAGTGTCCAAGTTTTCTTTGGTCTGACCCTTTACAGTTAACAGAAGGAAGGAGGCTTTCTTCCTGGTCAAGGCCACCCCACGCCACCCACAAACAACACTTGCATACACTCTCTCAGATTTAATAAAACTGTGTTAAATAACAATTATTAGGAACTGTGAGAGCAGGGCAGGGGCACAGAAATACATGACTCAGGCTCAGCAGGTGGAGAGACACTGCAGCTTGGCAACCTGAGTGGGAGCTCTGGGTCCACACAGAAGGGCAGGACTGACTCCAGTGGGTTGAGCTCTGAAATCCGTGCTACATGCATGCACTGCACACCATTACTTTTTAAAGAGAAACCTTAGCATTTGTCCCCACATGCTGGACGTGGATAACCTGGTGCTCTGGCACTGGGAGTATGCACTGCTCCCAGTTTTGTCGCTCTACCTAACTCATCACAAGCTGCCTGTGGAGGTGCTTCAGAGGATGTGCATCTTAGAAAGGCCACCTGTCTCGCTTTACCTCCCCCCCAAGTAGATGAAGCTCCCACTGGTTTGAAAATAGACTGATGGTAGCAGTTAAAGGCTATGTTTGACTCTGGCCTCCATCCACTTAACTATATGACAGAAGGCAAGTCTATATATGGTTTTTTGAGACAGGGTTTCTCTTTGTAGCCCTGGCTGTCCTGGACTCACTTTGTAGACCAGGCTGGCCTTGAAATCGCAAAGATCCACCTGCCTCTGCCTCCCAAGTGCTGGGATTAAAGGCGTGCGCCGCCGCCGCCACCACCACCCGGCTATATATGTATTCTATGGAAAGGGGTCACTGCTATAACACCCAACATTTGTTGGAAGATTGGATACAGTGAGGTTGGTACAAGCACTTGACCCTGGTCAGCATCTTTTAGAACCATCCCAATTCTCCTCATTATGTCTGGCTTGTGTGGTGGGTTGTCTTTTACCCTTTGATCTGTTAATAGCATCTCTGTCACTGGATCAAGGGACAGAGAAGCACATCTGTGGGCTGAAGAGATGGCTCAGTAGGTTAAGAGCACTTGTTGCTACTCCAGAAGACCCAGGTTTAATTCCTAGTACCCACTTGGTGGCTCAAAGGGGTCTTTACCTCCAGTTCCAGATGATCTAATGCCCTATTTTTGGCCATCTTGGACACATAAAAACACATACACATAAAACAAGCAATTCTTTATTTTGTTTTGTTTGGGTTTTTTTTTTTTTTTGAGACAGGGTTTTTCTGTGTAATAGCCCTAGATGTCCTGGACTCGATTTGTAGACCAGGCTGGCCTTGAACTCAGAGATTCCCCCTGCCTCTGCCTTCCGAGTTCTGGGATTAAAGATGTGCACCACCTCCCTTGGCTCAAACAATTCTTAAAAAAGGGAAAAACCTTACCCCCCCCCCTATAAAAAACCCACTCAGTTCTATTTGTATCATGACAATATAGATTTCAGACTATGATTCTCTATCACAACAACTGGGCTGTGCCTAAGTCAGTCAAGAGCATCTGTAACTAATGCAAGTGGCTATGTCGCCATGCATGGTGGAACAAGCCTGTAATACCAGCCCTCAGGAGGCCAAGGCACGTGAATCTCTGTAAGTCTGAGGCCAGCCTGGTCTAAATAGTGAGTTCCAAGACAATCACAGCTACATAAGAGAGAGGCCCTGTCTCAACAAAACTATACAAAACGGGTGACTTACGTCATAGCAAAGCTATGCCTCTAGACACTACCTTACAACTAGCTTTCTATGGAACAAACACTTTCTTTAGCACCGAGACACTGCACCTGAGCGAGCTCTCTCCAGCAGTCACACACAGATTACTGAAGAAGCCTGACAAGGAAAGCCAATCAGGGCTGGGAGCGAGCTAAATCGAAGACCAGTCACAAGCCCTCGCCTTCCCAGCACATGATTTCAGAGCTGACTGATGGGATTTGGGGCAAAGCTGCACCAGCTTGGTCAACAGGCACTGGTCAAAGTCACATGTCCTTAGAAAGATAAAGCCAACTTTAGAGATTGCCTGAGCTGATCTAAGGAGACTGGCTTCCAGGTAGAGTTTTGCTCAACACCCAAAGGATCACTCTTCCATGTTCCATGTGTGACTGAAACCAGTTTGTGTTAGCCGACTTTCTATCCTCCTGTTCAGGATGTGCCCCCACTCTCCCTGTCTTCATAGGCTACTATCTCTTAAAAGTAGAAGGGCTGGCAGACGGAGGTGCAGACTTACACCGTGGAGTGTGTTACCCATAACCATTTTACCCAGCACCTTACCTTCCTTGCTGAAGTTGCTATTTGACAGGTAGGCCTGGATGGTGGCATCACTGAGTGTAACAGTCACATTGTCCATGTAGACTTGGACAGCACTGAAACATCGGTATGTTTTGTTGATGTCTGCCTTGATGTCAGTTATGGAGTCCACGGTGTGGTTCCCTGTATCCCAACCAACAACAAAAAACCCAAAACAGAACACAGTTTTTAACTGTTTGTAGTACTTAGTTAAAAATGACTTATTTACTATCATCTTGCATTATTTTGTTTCTTTTGAAGCCTAAGAAGTTTTGTTTTGTTTTAGGTTTTTCGAGACAGGGTCTTTTCTCTGTGTATCTTGACTGTCCTGGACTCACTTTGTAGACCAGGCTGGCCTTGAACTCACAGAGATCCACCTCCCTCTGCCTCCTGAGTGCTGGGATTAAAGGAGTGAGCCACTGCACCCAACAAGAACAGTTTTATTGGAGTTTAAAACACAAACATACGAAAGGGCAAGCTGTAAATCTAAGGGACTAACTGAGGGAGGAAGCTGGAGAAGGAAATTATTGCATCTGCATTAGGCCCACATGTAGTCACACACAGTAGCTAGTGAAAAAGCCTAAAGTACCAGAGAAAGCATACTTAAGGCTCTAGCAAGTATTTTAAAGAAAGGGACAGAAAAAAAAATAAGAAAGTCATGATTCAGAAAGGCAGACAGACCTAACGGACCTTCATGTGGCTCTTGGAAAGGCCAGTTCTCTACCCTTCCCTTTGGTTTTGCATTTTACCAGAGTCTTACCCTTGGCACTGGCATTGGGAAAAGACTGTGTGTCTGACAAGTTGTAAGTAAAATACATGTGCTGGACACGGTAGCGCGTTGCATTTCTTGTGAAGCTGAGTGTCAGTAAATGTCCACTTCCAAAAGCGATTGTGAGGCTGGGTTCAGAAGCATTGTCTCCACAAGAGCTGTGACTCTCCAGGACTTTTGCAGAGGGTGGCAGGCGAATGGTCGAGTTCTACAGCAAATACAATTCCACACAGCTCCGTGAGAATGTGTGCGCTAAACAGACAACTGCAAATGTGTCTACATGCACATGGATAAAAAGAACTTTCAGTCAGGGTTAGTCATCACAGACACTTGACTTGATGCAGTATTTGTACAAACTGGTGGGATACAGTGTAACTGAACAAATACAAACAATGTACACAACAGGGTAGTCAGCATCCCATCTCCTTCAAACAGTTCTGAGTATTCTGAAGTCCTAACAGGTGGTGGCAGGTATGGGTACACAGTGTTCTATAATATTCAGTTTTAATGTAACCAATAAAAAGCTCACTACAGGGTCACTGCCAACAGAAACAGGATGAAAGTGAGTCACAGTTAAAAATCTGCTTCTCATTCATTGTGTGCAAAACTTAATTCTAATACTCAGGAGGCAGAGGTAGGAAAATCACAAGTTTGAGGCTGGCCAGTTCTGTGTAATAAAACATAACAAATATAAAATTTAGAAAAATCTACTATTAAATTAATTTCAACTTATAACAGAATCAAAGCCAAATAAAGAAAAGGATCTAACTTAATGCTACTAGGTTTTTTTGGAAACAAAAATATCTCCTTAAAGACTATTCCCTAGGGTAAGAGAACACCTGTCTAGCATGCATGAAGCCTCAGCACTGCATAACCCAAGTGTGATAGGGCAAGCCTGTAATCCCAGCAATTTGGAGTTGGAAGCTGGAGGATCAGGGATTTCAGGTCACACTGGGATATGTGAGACCCTGTTGCTCATAAACACACAAACCAACCCTCACCAATCCCACGCCCCCAAATCACATAAGACAAATAAAAAGCAGAGGTGGGCAAAATGGCTCAGTGGGTTAATGCACCCGCGAACAGGCCCAACAACATGAGTTCAAATCTGAGGACCCATGTGGTTGAAAGACCAATTCCCCAGAGTTGTCCTCTGGCTTCTAACCATGCACTATGGCACACTGTTCATGAAGTGTACACTCACACACACACACAAATGCACACACACATTTTTAAAAGTACACTAGAGAGGCAGGAGGGACTGATCAGTGGTTAGAGCACTGGCTGCTCTTCACAGTAGCTGGATGAAATTCCCAGAACCCACATGGTGGCTCACAACTATCCAGGGGATCTGATGCCCTCTTCTGGCCTTCATGGGCATGGCACACATATACTGCACAGACTTACATGAAGGCAAAAACATTCATTTACAAAAATATATAATCAAAAAAAGTAAATTAGAAGCTTATAAGGTCTTGGACCAGTATTTTACCATTACATGGCATTTCTCTGAAACCAAGCCTTTCGACATTTACATGGTAACTAGAACAAATGAGCTAGGGAGCACACCACTGTAAGGAACAGCAACTTTACAGGACCAGTCCCTACTCCCCTCCAGTACAGAATTGAGTGTTACTGTATGGGTCTGTGGGGCAGACATGACAGTCCCAACCAAGAACTGAAAGCAAAATGTAATTCAGGTTGAATTACTGAGACAGGGTTTCATACAGGCCAGGCTAGCCCTAAACTCCTGGTCCTTTTAAGTAGTAGATTACAGGTGTGGTGTATGTCATGATCTAGGGATGCATTTAAAAGGGTAATTACATATAATGAATGTGTGAAATGTCTACTAGCAGGTAATTAACAAGAAATTTAAAATGCAGGCTACTCATCTGCTAGCAATTTAAGAACTATAGAAACACAAACTTGCTTTAATGTAACCAATAAGAATATATTTTTGTTTGCTTATTTGTTGAGACAGGGTCTCATTGTGTGGTCCTGACTGACTGGGCTTTGTAGACTAGGCTGGCCATGATTTCAAAGACTTGCCTGAGACATGGTGTGTGCCACAAGGCTCAGTGCACTAAGAACATCTCTCTTAAAAGAACAGTCTACAGCACCGCTCATCAAGCCACCACTTAGACTACATCTCCTGGAATATGGTGAGATTCTGAAGCAAATGAAGCACATCAAAAAGTCTAGAGTGGTTTATTGAACATGAAAAATATAAGAAAGCTAACCAAGTAGTAGCACCATGAGGTCCTGCAAGGTAGCTGTAAAACAACCATGAAGAAATCCAGAAAATGTTATTCAACAGTGGTTTGTTGTGGCTGCAGCTACCAGCAGACAAGAGCAGAGATTACTGATGGGCCTAGAAGCTATATCCAAAATGACAAGGCCAGACTAAGGTAGGGTAATTTTTCAGAGTCCTACAAACATTGGTGTTGCCTACCTGAGAACCTTGTCCCGTCTCGTAGATGGTCCAGAAGGAGGCAGAGAAGCTGGCCATTATACAAGCTGTGCCATTGCTGTCTTTCACCACAAACACTGCTGAGGCACAATGTGCAAGGCCTGCTGCTTCCAGTAAAAAGAAACAATCATATACCTACTTCAAAGTACAACTGGTATTTCTTGTTTTAGACTTTTATGACAATTCTCCATGTTTGGTAAACACTGAACTAGACAAGTGTTTACAGGCTGTTGTCCGATCCTAATACCCCAACCCTGAAGGTGTTCTGACACCGGGATCCATAGAAAACTGCCACCTTCAAGGCCGGCCCATCAACTTGCCAATCCCACCTAAGCTTGTGAATGCTACAATCACAGTACTTACCCTCCGCACAAGTCTCTCAGAGAATCTCTGTAAGATGTGATGGGGCCTGAAAGGTACATCTCAAGCTAAGCGTCAGCCTACTCAGAAACCCAAGGACTGTCTATAGTATTCTCACTGTGGTCCTAACCTAGTGAAGTCTGACTCCTTTTTACTTCTCAGACCAGTAGTGCAGCCAAGAGTCATGAGCTCAGACACAGTGCCTGGATTCCACCAGCACATGGCTAAGCAACATCGGGCATATCCTCATCCATACATGTGAGGGGCTGCCCTATTTGTGGAGGTTGAACAACATATGGAAGCTCTAAATATTTTCTAGTGAATAATGATCTTTCCAGGACATTTCCTTTCTGGCTTATTAAATAAAGCTAATAAATCTCACCTGTAATACTAACACTAGGGAAGCTGAGGCAAGAGGATCATTAGTCTGCCAACCTGCAGTGCAGAGGAGACCTATCTACCAACTAACAACCTACCCCATTATCCTGGCCAAGATGCCGAGCAGCAAGTTAAAAAAGCAGTACTTGTAGCTGGGCATGGCACACACACCTTTATCCCCATCTCAGGAGGCAGGCAGATCTCGGTGAATTTGAGGCCAACCTGGTCTACATATAAACGACTTCTGGGCCAGCGAGGACCACACAGTGAGACCCTGTCTCAAAACAAGGAAGGCGGCAGGGGCAGGGGGGTGACAACTACTAAGTTTCATTACAGTTTACACCAGGTACTTCTGCTCATTCCAAAGCTATGCAACTACACAGGCTTATGAGCCACCACTGTTCAGTGACAGGCAGCATGCTGTCATCCACCTCTGCTGCTAAAAGCTTGTATACACTCTTCCAAGTACACTGACACATGAGTCTGAGGTGTCTGCTTGCAGGTATGAGGCAAGAGGATGACCACAATTCCAGGCTAGGATGTTCTACATAGTAAAGCTAAAGGTCTATGAGGGAGACACAACAAGACCCTATCTTAAAAACAAACAAACAAAAAGATTAGAAAATCTTACCTCCTGAGAGAAATGAACTTCAATGAACCCAATTCATTTCACTCTTGCAACTTTGAAATAAAAATAAAAATTTTGGAGTAACTACTATTCAAACCCAAAAGCCTAACTAGAAATCATACATCCCTTCCCTTAGTCTAACAGCAAAACAAACACTGAAATCCATGTTCAAAAAGCTGCCAGAGGAGGAAGCAAACTGCAGCACACTTCCAGAGAGGCCTGTGCACTTCATAACTGGCCAACATTCTATTAAAAGCATTTCCAATGAATATTAAACCCTGAAATCAGAGAAGGGCTGGCAAGATGGCTCAGCAAAGATATGTGCTGCCAGGCCTGATGACCCTGGGATCCAGATGTTGGAAGGAAAGAAGTCTCTGGCCTCCACACACACACATAAATACACAGATTAAATAAAATGTAACTTATAAAACCCAAAAGATTCCATCACAGCGTATTTTCAACAGTGGATGAAGACTTTTAGAAACAGAGTGGAGGCTGAAGCAATGGCTCAGTTCTTGTAGAGGATACAGGTTCAGTTCCCAGCACCAGCACTGCAGGTAACTCCACTTCCAGGAGATCCAATGCTCTCTTCTGACCTCCAGGGGCAACTAATACACATAAACTCTCTAAAGCACATACACATAAAAACAAAAATTTAAAAACAAAACACGGCTATCCTAGTTAGGGTTACTATTGTTGTGGTGAAAACACCATGACCAGAAGCAGCTTGGGGAGGAGAGGGTTTATTTGTCTTACACTTCCATATCACTGTTTGTTACTGAAGAAGTCAGAACAGAAACTCACACAGGGCAGGAATCTGGAGGCAGGAACTGATACAGAGGCCATGGATGGGTGCTGCTTACTGGCTTGCTCCCCCATGGCTTGCTCAGTCTGCCTGCCTGCCTATCTGCTTTCTTTCTTTTTTCAAGACAGGGTTTCACTGTGTAGCTTTGGCTGTCCTGCACTCAGTCTGCAGACCAGGCTGGCCTTGAACTCACAGAGATCCTCCTGCCTCTGCCTCCCAAGTGTTGGGATTAAACAGCCTGCTTTCTTTTTTTTTTAAATAATTTATTTTTTATTTCTTCAAGTTACATCTCAATCACAATCCCCTCCCTACTACCCCCTCCAGTCCCACCCTTCCACCCTCCTCCCTCTCAACCCCTCATCCCCTTCCATTTTTTTCTAAGTTTAAGGTATTTCTTTTTCCCCCCAACAGCTCTCCCTTTCAGTCCAACAAATGGTTCTTTCTCTTATAACTATAAATACAATACAAAACAACAGAAATAAATAGGTCACAATTATGTGAGTTATATGGCTTAGCATACATTCCCAATGTCCAGTCCATATGTATTTGGCACCTGACTTTAACATTCTACTATCTATCCATCTCCATGAGTTTAAAGTTCTATATCTAACTCAGCTTTCATACTAACTTGCCTCACAATTTTAAAAATATCTTCTTAGATCCAGAACACCCTCTTGATTCCTAAACAACTCAAAATTTAACTATGAGACTCTAGCTATCTATTCTTCAACCACCTCAGAGACCTAAGAGGAATAAATATATCTGATTATGTAGGAAGTGCAGGGCCTGCAGCTTCCAAAACTAAGAAATGACATACCAGTGGCTGCCTGGACAGTTCCCATTTTCTCTCCATACATTACAGCATCAATCTTCAGCAGTTTGGCCCCATTTCTCTGACAGACATTGATTGTAGAGCAGGAATTATGGAGGACTTACCTACCCTGTCTTGGCAGAGCTAGGCTGTCGACTTACCTGCTTCCAAGTTTTGTCCTTTTTGGACAGCAGTAGCAGCCTGCTTTCTTATGGAACCCGGGACCACTTGCCCAGGGATGACACTACCAAAGAGAGGGTGGGCCCCCCATCAATCACTAATTTAAAAATTGCCTACAGGCTTATGTACAGCCTGATCTTATGGAGGCATTTTCTAAATTGAGGCTCTCTTATCTCAAGATAACTCTTGCTTGTGTCGTTGACATAATAAAACGAGCTAGCCTAATAGCCAAGTGTAGTGGTGTACACGTAATCCCTCCTAGAACTAGAGAGCCAAGTTCTAGGCCAGCCCATGGCTACATACCAAGTCCCTGTTTCAGAGAAACAACTGAAAATAGGTCAGAGTATTTGTTCTTCCATAAGGGCCAAGCTTGAGCCCAGCATCCACACCAGGGAGCTCACACCCACCTGGAACTCAAGTTCCAGGGGTCCAACACCCTCTTCTGGCCTCTGTGGGCACCACTCACACATACACAAAACAAAATATCTTTAAAGAGAGAGAGAGAGAGAGAGAGAGAGAGAGAGAGAGCACTGACCAAAGGCAGGAAAAGTCACTATTGCAGGTCTAAGGCTTCCTTGGTCTGGGATGCCCTTAGCAGAATCTGAAGTCACACCCCCAACACAGCAGATGCCCCAAGGGAGCACACAGTCCAGCTCTGGCTAGGCTATCTTTTCATGAGTTCTCTTGTCATCCTAGTAATTTGCTAATCATACTTTCCCCCAATCTAGTATACATGCATATTCAAAGGAAAACAATATATTACCAAAATTTAAAATAAACTTTATAGCCTTTGAGAACATGCCTTTCCCCCAGCTCACTAGTTGTTCCCATTCTCTGGTATGTCTTTAGTTCTACTACCTTAAAAAAAAATAGGGGTGGAGGTGTGGAGAGACGGCTCAGTAGGTAAGAGCACTGGCTGTTCTTTTAGAGGACCCTGGTTCAGTTCCCAGCAGCAACTTGGGGGCTCACAAGATGAATCTACAATCACTTCCACAAGATTTAATGCCCTCTTCTGGCTTCCGTGGGCACTGCATGCACATGGTGCACAGACATTATGCAGGCAAAACACTCACATGCATAAAATAAAGAGAAAGCTTTTTTTTTTTTTTTGAGAAAAGATTTCTCTGTGTAGCTCTGGCTGTCCTGGAACTCACTTTGTAGACCAGGCTGGCCTCAAACTCACAGAGATGTGCTGCCTCTGCCTCCAAGTGCTGGGATTAAAGGCTTGAGCCACTACACTCCAATGCTAAAAAAAACATTTTTTTTTTTTTAATGAAATAGGGGCTAAAGAGATGGCTGATTTAGAGCACTTGTTGCAGAACACATGGGTTCAATTCTCAGCATCATCACAGTGGCTCATAACTATCCAAATCATTTGTAACTGCAGTTCCAGGAGACCCAATGCCCTCTACAAGCATGAGGCATATACATGCAGGCAAAACACACACATGAAACTTATATTTAAAAAAAATTATTTAAAAGGTGTGCAAAATCTTTTAACAAAAAGAGCCTTTTCCCAATTAGTTAAGATGCCTACAGCAATCCTGGGACTGCAACAGGAACACTGCCAGGAGTCCCCACCTGCCTGCTAATGATGACCTGCTCATTTCTCATTTCTCCAGGGGTCAAAGAGCAATGCTGGCTAGTTCTTTCAAAACACCACACTTGTGGAAATTCCCGCTCCTGCAATTAGTAAGGCAGAGGGAAGCACAAATGCTCAAGTCAGAAGCTCTTCAACAGTTTCTAGCTACATGGCCTCAGAGCCAGTAGCAACCGCCTAACCACCTTGTGATTACACAAGTGAGAACAGGAAGAGTGCACAGCCTCAAGGCTGGCTGCCAGAGATCTCAGCAGTTCACCATTTAATCAAAAGGCCTTGCTACTTAATCGTTGTTTGGGGGGGCTCTCGTGTTTCTTTGCCCAGATGCACTGGAACTCTTGGACTCAATTGTGTTGCCATCATTAAGTCCTCTTAACAAATACTTGTGACACATTTACTTTGTGACAAGCACTTTTCAATTAAATTACTATGACAACCTTAAAAGGTTGTCACTATAATTTCCTCCTGCTGAAGTGGAGAGGCCCAGAGATACTAATTTGTTTCAAGGTCACAGCAAGTGAGTGGCTCAGTTTTTGTTGGCTTCAGTGTGTGGCCAATTGATTGACACACTTCTCCAGCACTTGGTGAAGGAGTATTTTTGAAGCTAGCCTGGGTTACTTACATAGTGAGACCCTGCCACCAATCTACCATGCCCTAAATTATCTTGGATTGATTCCTTTAAATCCAGTTTCTTCTTGCCTGGTGACACATAATCACCTTTGAACACTAAAATAAAGGGCCAAAGTTCCACCCCACACAGGGAACTACCACCTCCAGAGATGACTTCCTGCCTGCTGGCTAGCTGGAACAGGCTATGTACACTGCTATGGGAAAAAGTGACAAGTGTTCACAGGTCTAGAAAGCTGCTTTCGCTTACATCCAGTTTAGGGCTACTGCTATAAAGCTGGACATTTCCTTATGAGACACATGCACTCACATGTGTCAGGAAAAGAGGCTGGGGCTCTTAACGGAGCGAAGGAGACAGGACATTCCAGTGCCAAGTGCTACAGTCTGCAGTGTGCACAGTTAAAAGGCCAGGTCAAGGAGACAGTATCTGAGTTGGGTCTAACAGAATATAAATCTAAAATTACAAGACCACAGAACAATACAACCACCAATCTAGTGAAGAATTCAAGATCCCACAATCTGGAATAACATTAATTAGCAGAAAACTCATACTTCTAGACTGACAGGGGCTCATCCAGAGAGGGAAGGCCATGGGTTAGCTTCAACAATGAGCATTCCCATCGAGCAATCATACACACTAGTTTCAGTTCTCACTGGTTTGCTTTCTAATAAGTACTTAGACACAACAGCAGCTTGGAGGAACTGGCAATTCATGTAGGAACAATTAACAATTCCAAAGCTGTAGAATTTTTAAAAGATAAAAATTATTTTTCAAGTTACACAATTAAAAAATATTTAAATAAGCCGGGCGGTGGTGGCGCACGCCTTTAATCCCAGCACTTGGGAGGCAGAGGCAGGCGGATCTTTGCGAGTTCGAGGCCAGCCTGGTCTACAAAGCGATTCCAGGACAGCCAGAGCTGTTAAACAGAGAAACCCTGTCTCAAAAAACCAAAAAAAAAAAAAAAAAATTTAAATAAGATCTAAATCAAAGTTGTTAAAGTACTTTTGAGAAAGCTGCGACATAACTTGTGGCATGCAGTACTCAATTGGTATCACAGACTTTCCCTCTCTACTTTATTTGACTTTGTTTTGAAGCAGCGTCTCACTCTGAAGCCTAGGTTAGACTCCAATTCACAAAACTTCCCCCACGTTAGCCTGCTAAGTGCTAGGATTTCAGGCATAAACCACCGCGTCCAGTTTAAAAAAAATGGGGGGGGGTGGATTTGGTTTTCACTACCTAACCCCGACAGAATCCCAATTCGAAATCCCCCTGCTTCGCCTCCCAAATTTAGCAAGTGTAATCCACCACGGGTTAGTTTCATTCATTCATCCGTCTATTTTATTTTTGCAATAGAGTCTCTAGTCCTGGCTGTCCTAGAACTCATTACGGTGACCAGAAATGCCTGTTAAAGAGATCCTCCAGTCTCCCCATCGCTGGTTTAAAAGTGTAAACCAACACGCCAGCCAGAGCTTAGTTTGAAAACCATGAAATGAGGCCTGGCGTTGTGTCCCACGGCTTTAAATCCAGGCAGCATTTGGGAAGCAGCCGCAGGCAGATACCTTGAGTTTCAGGCCAGTATGTTCTACATGGTTGAGACCCCCTTTCTCTCTCTCTCTCTCTCTAAGTATAAACATTCTAAGGGTTTTAAGTATTTTTGACTGTGCTGGGCTTTAACTCCAGGCCCATAAAAAATACTCGTCACTGTTTCGCTGAGCTACATCCCCCGAGCCCTGTGAGCTCTTCTAATAAAGCTCTTCTGACACGACAGAACTTGTTTCAGCAATTCCTATTCTAGTTAAAACTACCGACCCGTGAAGGGCCACAGGTCCCTCAGCAAGGTTCAAGTTTTGAGACCGCCGAGTAAGCGCACCTCTCTTCTCCCGTAGTTTATTTCCTACAAGCAGCGAGATGAAAAAGGGGAAAACAAATTCCCTTTTTGTGTCAGTCACAAGCGTTGTGGGCTCGGGTGGCTCTGGAGAGGTGCTCGGGACTTCGTGAGCCTATGTGCCCCGGAGCACCTGTCCCTCTGCGGCCCAGGTGTAGCCTCGCCAGCCACCTCTCTCGGGTCCTGCAGACAGACAGACGCTGGCGCCGCAGCTGGACCCTCCGCACTGCCGGGACACGGCGGTGAGGAAGGGCGCCAGCACCCCTGCCTACCAGGGACTCCGTCGCGGCTCCTTCCGGAGCCTCTCAGGGTGGCCGGCCGGCTCCCACCCCGCGCCCGCACGGGCTGGGAGGCTACAAGCGCCATCGCGGAGCCGGCCGGCTCGAGGCCTACTGGACGCCCGCGGCCCGGGCGCCCCGTTCCCGCCCGTCCTGGCGTCCCATTCCCGTCCGTCCCGAGACGCCGACCCCGCCCGGCCCTCCCGGGCTCACCCAGCAGCAACAGAAGCAGCGGCCGCCGGGCGCCGGGGGCCGCCATGGCGCGACGCAGCCGAGGCCGGGGTACGGCGGTCCACCGGCGGGAGGGCGCGTCCACCGACTCGTGTGGGGCCCCGCTGCAGAGGCGCCGGCACCAAAGGGACCCTGCGGCCGGCAGCGCCTGTCACGTGAGGAGCGCCGCGCCCGCCGGTCACGTGAGCCGAGGGTCTCGCGAGAGCGCGCGTGGCTGCGGCTTTGCCCTGGCTTCGCCGGGAGTCGGGGCGCCGCACTGGATTCCATCACGTGCCGATCGGCGTCACGTGGGACCCTGGCCACGTGATGCGTCGCGCCGGACTTTTTCCCTGTGTGTCCTGAAATGGAAAGTAGGTTGTGGCTTTGAAAAAGGAAAGAAGGAAGGTTGCTAGAGAAAGCGGGGGTGGAAACGGGAAGCCGCGAAGGCTGGGCCGAGCCCCGTAGGCCTAGTGCATACCACTGTTCAGGCCCCCCCTCGTAGGCTGACACCCATGTCTAGGCCAATGCCACTGTTTACATCCAAGGACAGTGTGGGTATCTCCAGGTGGGTGTTCGCCTAGACCCAGGCTGGACTCCACTTTCAGCCTCACGGGCTACCTCTAGGCCCAAACTAGGGCCTAGTGTCTAGGACCAGCCCTAAGTGGGGCCATGTCCCATTCCATGGTCCAGACACAGGACAAACCTTAAGGACATGTAGATGGTGCCAAGTGGTGGGAGTGTGGAAAAGAAACTTAAAAGAAAGAAAAAGATTTACTATGCATCCCTAGTCTGCCAGAGTGCGGGGACTAAAGGTGTGCATCGACCTGTCCAGCTTGAAATCCCCGAGTTTTTGCTTGAGGATTCTTCCTGTTACAGATTTTCCATTCAAGCTGAGTTCTTCCTCCTTCCCAGGACTGTGGACCCAGTAACAAATCCTAAAGCTGTTTATGCAGTGGACTACTTCATTCTTTGACCAGGGAGTAAGAAACTGGCAAAGGGGCTGGAGAGATGACTCAGCGTAAGAGCGTTTTCCCCACCAATCACGTGGTTCATAACTATCAGTAACTCCAGTTCCAGGGAATCTGATGCCCACTTCTGGTCTCTGAGTGCACCGCACATGCCCACTGATGCACAGGCATACAGTCAAGCAAAACTCTCATCCACAAAATAAAAATTTAAAAGGAAACTGGGAGAAATGGGCCAGAGATCAGTTTCTAACCTAAAGGAGGAAAAAGGTCCTTTTTAAGAACAAGATGTGTGGGGGTCGGTAGCGGGTGCATCCCTTTAATCCAGGACATGGGGGACAGAGGCAGGTGGGATCTCTAAAGTTCTAGGCCAGCCAGGGCTACAGACTGTCAAAAAAGGGGTTGGGGGGTGGCACAAGCTTGTGATCCCGAAACTTGTTATCTATGGCTCTGATAAGACACTATGATCAAGGCAACTTAGAGAAGGGTTTATTTGGGGCCAGAGAATTACAAGTCCATCATCATCATATGTGGAGCATGGTGGCAGGCAGGTAGGTGTGCTAGAGCAGCAGCTGAGAGCTCACATTTTGATCCATAACAGGAAACAAAGAACATACTGGGATGCCTTTCTTGTGGAGGAGTCTGTCAGCAGTCATGTAGCAATGTTGTCCAATAAATGAAAGTGGTGTCTGGATTGTTCTCCCATGTAGAGAACTAACTTCAGGCCCAACTGGAGGACCTCTGAGATGTTCATTTTCTCCTAAACATTCTAATGTTAAAACCCACCAAATTATTTTCCCCCCAATGGAAACAAAGGGGTTGTGCTTTCCAGCCCCTGAGGCCCTTTCTATTCTGTCAGTAATGGGGATGGACAGAACCCTTGAAGCATCCCCAGTATTCTGGGCAGCTAAAGGGTAGATATTGGCCAGAGTCCAGCATGAGGTAGAGTGTAGCCAGATGAATGTGGAGATATGTGCTGAACCTCTGGTGTCAAGCAGCAATGAGTGGTAGCTGGCATCAGCCTGGCCCTCACTGGTGGAGTCTGCTGAACCCCTGGTGCCAAGCTGCAATGAGTGATGTCTGGCACCAGCCTGGCCCTCACTGGTGGAGTCTGTGTGTTCTCAGTTGTGTTCCTGACTGTCCCATGTTTGGTGCTTGGACACCATACCGCTGTATCCCTTTTGGAGATTCTGTAAGTGGCTCTGAGCCCCTTCAGTATATCATTTTCTGTTTTGAGCATGTGTAGACAGTCTAGTGTGTACAAGTAGAGTCCTCACCTAACGAAACACTGACTTCTGTGAACATTGACAGAAGAGCAGGGTATAGAAATGAGAGGCTTAGCAAATGTGGTTTTATAGAGTAGAGAATATGTAAGCAGTACAGTGAATTTGCATTGCTTTTCTTTTTGAAGTTTTAATATTTTATATGCATGGGTGTCTGTTCACCATCCACCACTTGCATGCAAGTGTCCACAGGGCTAGAGGCAGCTCCTGGCACTGGAGTTACAGGCGATTGTGGGCCACATGATGTGGTACTGGAAAACAAACCCAAGTCCGCTGCAAAAGGAGTAATCGCTCTTAGATGCTGGGCCATGTCTCCAGCCCCTTCTCATGTGTCTTAATGTGTCTCTCTCCAGGAACTGTTCATGGGATTGCTCACCTGATGGTTGCCCCAAGTGTCGAATGCTGTTAATTTAGCCTCTGGAAATGAGCAGGTTTTACTGATCTCTCTTGTATCCATACCTCATTAGTTTGTTTTTTAAGGTTATAAGAAAGGAATCTTTGCCAGGCCTGGTGGCGCACGCCTTTAATCCCAGCACTTGGGAGGCAGAGGCAGGTGGATCCCTGTGAGTTCAAGGCTAGCCTGATCTACAAAGGGAGTCCAGGACAGCCAAGTATACACATAGAAACCCTGTCTGGAAAAACAAGCAAGCAAGCAAACAAACAAACCAAAAAAAAAAAAAAAAAGTGGGGGGAGGGTCTTTGGGCTGGAAAGTTAAGATTATTGGCTGCTCTTTTAGAGGACCCTGGTTCAATTCCCAGCACCCACATGGCAGCTCACAGCTGTCTGTAACTCAAAATTCCAGGGGCTCTGACTTCCTCACACAGATGTACATGCAGGCCAAGCACCAATGCACATAAAAAAATTAAGTGTTTTCTCGAAAGGAAAAATCCAGAACTTCCCTTCTTAGAAAGCAGATTAAACAACACCACCACTTGAGGGCGTTTGCAGCCTGAGAAATTACACAGCTTCACCCCCTGTGCCCCTTGTATTTTATTCCTGGACACACTAAATCAGAGAGGGTCACAGCTGGCACTTATTGGGGTCAGTCCTCCAGGTGTATTGGCACAAGCCTGTAATCCCCGCAGAGGCAGAGGCAGGAGGATCTCTGTGAGTTTGAAGTTAACCTGATCTACGTAGTTGAGTTCCAGGACTGCCAGAGCTACATAGTGAGACCCTGTTTCAAATACAAACAAACATCAATCAATAAATCAACAAATAAACACTAGGGTCAGTTCTTGCTAGAGTGTTGTTTGAAGTCCGTTCCTCATGATGGGAGACATAGAATGGGAACTGAAATCCACAAAAAGCCACTTCTCCTTTTGTATTCAGGATTTTAACTGGAAAGAGCCAGGGTGGGGTTTGAAGGGTGCTAGGTTTCCAGTCACTGAAGAACAGAGCTGCCAGGTTGGAGCCTTGCTCAGATCAGGCCTTTAAAGGAAACACAGGGTGTGAGGAGACATGACACTCTTCAGTCAGAGTTTTGTAATCTCTGGATTGTTGTGAAGACTGCATGGTTGTGTCAGCCTGGCCCCTGTGTTCCTGCTTTGTACAAAAAGGAAACCAACCCTACAGTGACCTGCGACTCTTCAGAGAACAGGGTTTTCCTGACTCAGGCTATTGGGTGGGGGGAGTGGGGGAAATGCTTCCTTAGTTTTTCTTTTAGCTTTATAAATGCACTGCGTAGGGGCAGGGACGTGGCCTCAGTAGGACACTTGCCTGGAATTCCTTGGCCTTCAGGACACAACAAACAGAACAGGGCTGGGCGCATGGCTCAGTGGGTAAGAGAACTTGTGCAAGCATGAAGACCAAATTCAACCCTAGCACTCAACACATTAAAAAAAGCTAGTGTTGTGGCACAAGCACCTCTAACCCCAGGGGGACAGAGACAGGACAATTGTCGAGGCTTGTTGGGGACCAGCCTAAGTTCAGGGAGAGATCCTGTCTCAAGGGATTAGGGTACAGAGCAATGGGGAATGGAGAGATTTCTCAGTATTTAGAGCACTGGCTGCTCTTCCAAAGGACACAGGTTCAAATCCCAGCACCCACATGTCAGTTTGAAACTGTCGGTAATGGCCAGGCCTGGTGGTGAATGCCTTTAATCCCAGCACTTGGGAGGCAGAGGCAGGCGGATCTGGTCTACAGAGTGAGTTCCAGGTACAGAACAATGGACCAGAACCCTGATGTCCTCTTTCAGCCTTATTCCTGGGAGTATAAAGGGTCCCACCCTATAAATTTATGGCTATTAATTATAATTCTAGGGGCACATTAAAATGTTATCAGGAAAACTTGACCCAAGAACTTACCAGACACAGACCAAGGGAAGAGTGTAACAGCTTCCTTATACAGACCCCATAAAGGTGGATCCCTGTACCGAGGGTGAGAGAAAACTCCCTAGTCCCTGGGGTTTTTTGCATCTAGGCTAGGTCCCTGCTGTTAGCATGACCTGCTCAGCTCCTGTCTACTCACCCTCTCATTTCCTGTGTGGTCGCTGCCCATTACCTGCCGGTTCCTTTCTCTGGGCCTTGTCCTGGCTTCTCTACAGCTAGATTCAGTTCCACTCTTAACCTGTGAAACTTGTAGCCATTGCTGCTGCTTCATCTTCCTTGGAACTGGGTTTGATTTTGTTATCAATACACACTAAATAGTAAATCCTGACATAGAGTGACACAAAACATTTCCTACATAGGGCACTCAAAACAGTGAGGTTCTTACAGATTCTTCCTTGCTCTATTTTGTGGATGTTGTGGATGAGGAGTGTGTGTATGCAAATGTGCTTGCTCACGTGTGTATGAGAGGTTGTGTCTGGTGTCTGCCTCTCCACTTTGTTTTTAGAGACAAGGTCTCTTACTGACTCTAAAAGCTCACCCCTTTTAGCTCTGCCAGAGTCCAGGGATCTGCCTGCCTCTGACCTCCCTGGTGCTGGAGTTACAAGTTTTCTCATGGCATGTCCATCTTTTATGTGGGTGTTGGAATCCAACCTCAGGTCCACATGCTTTCACAACAAGCATTTTACACACTGAGCCATCTCCCTAGCCCCAGCTCCATGTTCTTAAAGAACACAATTAGTGTTAACTTTCCGTGTGCCAGCATTTGCCATCCTGGTCTCCAGCCCTCTGGATTCCTGCAGATCCCATTCCAGTTTGCCTTCATTTAGGAATGGATTTTCAGTGGATAGAGTGCTAGGTTGATAATTCATTTCATTAGTGTTTTAACATGAAGGGTTCAGATTTCTATGATGACTTCCCCCATTGGTGTGTGGTATGTACTATAAATAGCTTTTCAGATTATTATCCCCTCCTGGAAGATAAAACCAAAGCTCTGAGAACTTAAGCAATTTGCCCAGGGACTCCAGCCTAGCTAAGGCCAAACTTGCCTGTGTCTTTTCACTTCAATCCCAGTGGTTGGCATCTGGATAATTGTCTTTACTGACTCCTGAGCAGGTCTCCATAGCCCAGTGCTGCCCTGATGTACTCTGCAGTTAGCTTCACTACTGGGCCACTGGTAAGACACCTGAGAGGCTCCTCAGCTTTTTTCCATATACCTGGCTTTGCTGAACTGAGCTCCCCACAAGGCACACACATCACACCCAGACTACTTAGCACACATGCATACTGCAGCTGAGCATTCTCTCCCTCCAATTTTCTCTAGGAATGGACTGCCCACTGTTCTTCCTTTCCCATGTCCTGGTCATCTTCCTTGCTGTCTTTGGGTTAGGTTGTCTCCTTGCTCTGCTTCGTCATCCTGAAGACACTCCTGGTCTTGGTCTGAGACCTCTGCTGCCATTTGTTGAAGCTGCACTTTTCTAGATAGCAGGCCTGAACCCAAGTCAGTGTCCAGGGCCTTCCCAGATCACCAGTCACCACTCCTTCCTTAAGCTTCCTTTGTGTGTTTCTGTTCCTCTGTATTTTTCTGTATTCTCTCTCTCTACTGATGTCATTTTCTCTCCCTGCGCAGTACACACACACACACACACACACACACACACACACACACACACACACACACAC
>CAJQZJ010033015.1:8505115-8526591 GCA_907164525.1 Lophiomys imhausi | reverse complement strand
CTGGCTGTCCTGGACTCGCTTTGTAGACCAGGCTGGCCTCGAACTCATAGAGATCCGCCTGCCTCTGCCTCCCAAGTGCTGGGATTAAAGGCGTGCACCACCACCGCCCGGCTTCCCCCTTAACTTTTTAAGATAGGTTTACTAAGTGGCCTGGCTGACCCTTGAATTCACTATGGCCCAAGCAGTCTTGAACTTAGGGTTCTTGTGCCTCAGCCACCTGCGTAGCTGAGAGGGTAGGCTCACACTACTAGGCATGGCTGAGGAATCCCATCTTTGAATGCAGCAGAGGACAGAGTAGTGCTACATCATTCACACAGTCAGGGAACCCTCATAAGAATTGCTCATCACTAGGTATTTTATCTTTTTTATGATGCTGCTGAAATACAATCTTTCATCATAGTCTGTATTGTAGAAAGGCTACCAACAAAATTCTAATTTTATGTCACAACTTTTCATTCGCTTCTCTTAGGATTTCTAGGCAAAATGTTTCCTGAAATGCAACTTCTAACCTTTCAGCTTTTTTGTCTGGGTGCCTTTTTGTTTGCCATTATGTTCTCTATGTTGTTTTCCACATTAACTTTTCACTCTGATAAGACACTGAACAATGCTAGTATTGAGAGGTTGGGCAGAAATGAGGAGAGTGTAAGGTCCTATCCCGCTCTTTGAGTTGGCCGATGTCTCGCTTAATTCTTGCCTGTAGTGGAGAAGAGAGGAAGGGACAGTTACATGAGGGGGACAGCCATTTTCCTGCTCTCATTTCTTTGTCTGATTTGTTAGCTGTTAAAGCTGCTGAGCAGTTAGGAGGAATGTATAGTCTGTATACTGAAAGTTTCATTAAAGTAATTTAAAGGCCAATTAAACTAGTTTTATTCAAAGTAAGTCTACATTAAATTACAATATTAACAATCGGTAGACACAATGAACTGAAAAATATGAGAAGTAGAAATAGAAATCTATTTGGTCTTTCAGAGACCACATCATACAATTCATAAATGAAAATTTACAAATATAGAAATGATACTTAAAGAGTAAGGATTTTAATATGGGGACCCAAAAGATGTCATATTTTAAACATGCATGTTTCAAAAAGGGAGAATCCTTTAATAATTTAGCATAAAATCGAGTTATATAAACTTGGTATATTCCAGAAAATATTGCTTTAAACACTTATACATGATCAAAATTCCTTTGGTAGCTTTTAATCAAAATGAAACATGCTACTTTCTAAAATATAAAGTACTTTTAACTGTTGCAAAAATGTCTGTCATCAACACCATGCCAACATCACTATGGAGCCGTGTTCTCACTGCTCAACCTCACGTGTGAACACACAGTATGTCACCAGGCACCAACAAGTCCTTTGTCTTTTGACAAAAATAACTAAGCTCCGTAAAGCGCCAGGGCAGAGATCCAAGACAGTCCCTGTGCAAGACTATAAAACCAGGCCCAATTTTATTATGGTAATCACACAAACTGTAACTTCAACAGTCAACCAGCAGTCACCCCAAAGCCAAAACCACGACCTCCACACTCAACCAGCATGGAAACAAACATGAAACCCCCAAGCCTCTAAACAAATGACAAGTAGCCCTCTGGACAGGCTCTGTGTCTCAAGTGACAGACACGATGTCATCTTGGCACATCAGGGACCTCACTTAGAAACCTGATTTAAAGAAGCCAAAGTTTTGAACTTTCTGAAAACACAGAGAACAGAGGCCAACGCTCAGGGTGCAGCGCTGAGAGGCACTCTGAGCAGTTTCTTCCCAGTGCCCACCAGCCCAGGGCTCCCTCTCCAAGTCTTCATCTGGGGAAGAACGCAGCACCTAGGGTATTTCCACTCTGTCCCATAATCACACACACAACAAACCACGCCTGTGGCTTTCTGTCAGAGGAACAGGAGCTTGTGAAGGAACTTCTCAACTCAAAGAGAGTAACAGAAACAATTAAAGAAGTAGAATAAGTGGAGAGGAAAAGGTGTGTATCATCTCAAAAGTCCTTGTGCCCTGGGAAGGATGATCCAAGAACCATATCCTCTGCATCGAATCCAAGCATCCACAGTTAGGCTATGGAAAGAGCACAGCAGCCTTCACACTCAGGTGCATTCTAGTGTGTGTCTCATGGGACATGGCAGTCTGCTGGTGCATCACGCCACATAGTGGTACTGGTTTGGACTGTCTTTGTCTCGCTCCATATAGTCTCTGTCTATAAGCGACTCAATCCTCTTTTTCAAATCTCCAGGCTAGAAAAGAGAAATCAAACTTTTTAGAATAGGGCACTGAACTTAGAAACACAGACCTAACATCCTGCATGGCACATGTAACAAAGACACGCAACGCTACAACAGACATATTTACACACTTACCACTGATAATTACAAAATGATCATGTTAGCATCATATTCTGAAAAAAGTTTCTACAGGGATGATGGCACCTGGCTTCCTCACCTCACATGAGCATGTAAACAGGACATGTAGCATGCTCTCACATGTATGGAAGGAAAATCTGATCATGTTCTGTTGGGGCACTCTTATTGCTGCTATTATTTAAAATTTTTGTTTACACTTTTTCTTTGTGTGTAAATGAGTGTGGGCACACACATGGCACCTGTGTGGGGGCGACAGGACAAGCCTGGGACTTGGCTCTCTCCTTCCACCCTCTGGGTCTCAGGGATCCGGCTTTGTGACTAGTGCCTTCCTTACTCACTGAGCCTTCTTGCTGGTCCTGGTGAGATTCTGAGACAGGGCTTTCTTTGCTCTATCTCCCAGGCTGACCTTGGACTCAATATGTAGTCCAGGTTGGAGTCAAACTTGCAATAATCCTCTTGTCTCAGCCTCCCCAAGGTAAAGATTATAGGTATACACCATCTCTAACCATCTTCATCTTTGTGAAGCACTTCTCCTGTGTGCTCAATCCTATTCATTCCATACTTAAAATACTACACACACGGTAAAACCCCAAATTCTGAGTGCTCTGCTAAGTTACTGCAGATGTCCACCTGCCATTGCCACTATACAAACAACACTGCAGAGCCTTGCTCTCACTGCTTTATTTGCCACATGGATATAGAGCAGGTGACCAGCCACAAACACCTGGCCCTGTCTTTGTTGTTTTCTTTTGTGAGATGGAGTCTAACTATACAGCCCTGGCTGTCCTGGAACCCGCTATGTAGACCAGGCTGGACTCAAACTCATAGAGATCTGCTTGCCTCTACCCCCAAGTGCTGGGATTAAAGGTGTGCCACCAGGCCCAGTCAAATAATTCAGGTTTTGTGGATGAGTAAAATCAGGACCAAGTCTACAGCCTTCGAATGTGTCTGCCCAAAGACACCCCCTCCACTTCTGCGGCAGTAGGCAGCCAAGCACTCAGCACTTGGGAGCCAGCACCTTCTGCTGAGGGGAACATCATTTCCCAAACAGCAAACCTTTCTCTTCAGTGGCAGGCCACGCATTTCACAGGATATGGCTGAACATACAATTAGCCATAAAAGTTTGGGGCTAGAGCTTGGCCCAGCTGCACACTACACTCTTGTAAATGGACAAACAGAGCACTCTGGCTTGAGAGGAAACAACACAGTATTGCAGTGGCTATGCAACCCGTCATCATGGAGGGCAGGGGCCAGGTACTGGCCTCACCTGTCCTTGAGGTATTGACTAATCAGTCTGTCTCAGTGTGTCTCCTGATAAAGGAAGACCAACTCAGGTGTCATGCAAGCAGGGGACTTCTAGGTGCCAAAGGCTACAGGTCCTGAGCGTTGAGTTCCTTCTGAGCTGACAATGCATTTTAGACTGCATTGTATAGTGCATTTTTTGTAATGATCTCCTACCTCATCCTGCATTTCACATGCTACAGTAGCTCAGAGCTTAGTTCTAGAACAAGGAGGGATGCGCCTGAGGCTGACTTATATTTCCAAAGCAGGAAATGCTACGTAGCTTGTGAGTTTTGCGTCCAGCAGTTACCAACACCACTGCCACAGGGTCTGGGGAGTTACCAACACCATGGCTACATGGCGCTGTATGTGGCCTTAAGTCCACAGTGAGAGAAAAACGTGTCCTGACATCTCGTGGCGTGGTTTCCACTCCCTCCTGAAAGCACAGTGTGTGATGTGCTTGGAGGAGGGCAGTGATGGGAAGGATCTGCACAAGGCCCTTGCCATCACCTGTGCTGGCCTCTGCTTGCCAGGCCCCAGGCCATCAGGCAATGCCAGGACACTGTGACTAAACACAGCACCTATCGGCTGTGTTGATGGTACTTACCTTCACTGGAAACTTCAGCTGATTGTACAACTCAGAAACTAGAAGATTATGACCAAGAGTCTTCCTCATTTTCATTATCCTCACTATAGCAGCGTCGATCTGGTACTGTCTGTCCTGGAACACTCTCTCTGTGGTGCTAACTTGTTCTTCAACCTGGACAACAACAAGGACAGATGAGAGTGTTCAGATGCTTCAGTGTTGCCTCATACTGACAAAGTTGGTTTGATGCAGACTCAGGCAGGTTTCGATGAGTTCTGCTTTGTTACATTTTAATTTGTTCATGAAAGCTCTTAACTATTCACACGTGCACAACTCTAAAACTGAAAAAAGTTGTATTTTTCTTATAAGAATGATTATATCAAATGCTTATATTCCTAGCAGCACAGGATGGTTGTGAGCCCCTGGGTAGATACTGGGAACCAAATCCAAGTCCTCTGAAAGAGCAACCATTGTTCTTAGCCACCGAGACATCTCTCTAGCCTCCCTATATTGTATTATTGAGTAATTCGAGAATATTTCCTGTTCAGAAAACTAAAAGCCTCAGAATGAGTGACACAATCGTTGTCTATGGGAAAGGGGTAATCTGTGGCAGCAGCCGGGAAAGTTAAAGCTGTTCGGTACCCCGTCCTCACTGTACAGGACCCTCCCCAGACATCTCCTTAGACTAAGCATGTCTAGGAATGAGGAGGCCACTGGAACCGCTGCTCTGTGGTCTGTGGGTTCTACAACAGACCAGCCCCCCTTCCAAGGTGAAGCCTGGAACAGTTGATCTGTGCCAGGCCCTACTTCTGGAAACCCCACGTACTTCTTCCTTTACTGGCATTCGATACAGGAAGATATGATTTCATATATGGCACAGCTGTGAAGGAGATTTCTTGACCTTTACTTCTGCTGATAACATAAATTAATGAAAGATACATAAGAGGACACGACTCCCAAACTCTCCACTTGCACTGGATTCAGGGATATGCTCTGACCTCTAGTGGTCAAGACATCAGGATAGAAAAGCTAAGGACTCTGGGGAGTGAAAAGAGGAAGTTGGCACTTACAGTTTCCTTCATCTGGATCTGATTGATCTTTATTCTGAACAACTTGTGTTTGAAGTCTCCATTGAAAATGAATTTATCTCCATCTTCCACCTCCTTCCCTTTGGGACTCTTAATCAGAACCCGTGCTTTACCACAGGCGAGAGACTGCAGTGTTCTTCTCAACTCACTGTCCTCTGAAAGAGGCAGAGGAGGCAACCATTGTCACAAAACACAAGAGGCTCAGCAATGAGAGAAACCATGGGCATGACAGCAGAGTCTATACCTTTTCTTAAATTTTTTCCTCTAGTTCTGTGGATGGAACCCAGGATTCTGTGCATGCTAGACAAGCACTGTGCTGCTGAGCTACACCTCCAACCTGCACTTTCTCTCTCTCTCCTCTCCCCCTCTCTTTTGAGACGTGTTCTCTGTGTAGCAGTATGGGCTGTCCTGGAACTCGCTTTGTAGACCAGGCTGGCCTCGAACTCAAGAGATCCACTTGCCGCTGCCTCCCAAGTGATGGGATTAAAGGCGTGCTCCACCACACCTGGCTTACTTTCTCTTTTTAATTAACATGGTAGTGTTAAGAGCCAGGTATGGGGGCTGGAGGGATGGCTCAGAGTTAAGAGCACTGGCTGTTCCTCCAAAGGACCCAGGTTCAAGTCCCAGCATCCATATGGCAGTTTGAAACTGTCTGTAATGGCCGGGCATGGCGATGCATGCCTTTAATCCCAGCAATTTGGAGGCAGAGGCAGGAGGATCTCTGTGAGTTCCAGGGTAGCCAAGGTGACATAGCTTCCCAAATAAACATGAGAGTTGTAAAGTGTCTTCCTACCTATGCCGGTGGCCATCTTTATTTCTTCAAAGCTGAATCCGTCCCCCTCGTTGAACATGAGCAGCACCAATGTCTGGAAGAGGGACACCTGGAACTCCTTCCTCCCCTTTAAGAAAAGGGAGTGTCACAGAAGCTGAGCTTGGACACTTTTTGCAAGTTGCAACAGACAGACTGCTTTTGTATGCATTGTTTTGGGGGACTCAGAAGTGACTAACAGCCCCCAAGTAAGAAGCAATCATGTTGTTAATGATAAAAGAATGAAATGATTAATGGGTATTTATTACACTTACACAGGATATGGCAACACGTGCCTATAAGCCAGCAGTGGGAGGCCAAGGCAGGGCCCTGCGCTGGAGGCCAGGCCAAGCTCTTGAGTGTCCACTGCTCCTTGCACGTTGACTCTTCAGACATCAGGCCTATTTATTTGTTCGTTGCTGTTACTGTTTTTAAGACAATGCCTTGATATATATATATAATCCCAGGGTGGCTTTAAACTTTATATCCTCACACCTCTGCCTCTGGAGTGCTGGGCTCCCAAACATACCCCATCACACGTGGCTTACTGAAGCTCTGGGTGGCAATGGGAATCCCAGTGGCCTAGCAGGAGCACAGGGAGTTTGGGTGACAGCATGGGAAAGGAAAGCCTTCAGATGCTCCCCAACACTTTGTTCAAAAACAGGAGTAAGTGCCCAATGAGTTCTGTGTGACCTCCTCTGCTGAGGTGTTCTGAGAGGACAGACTCTGCCTTAGGTTGCTTCATGGTCCCTTTTTTAAATCTACAATGTCCCAGTGCTGTCAGTACTGTCAAATCTAGCAGTTCTGTATGGAGAAGACAAAGGACAAGAAGGGGATTTGGGAGAGCACACTGTCAGACACCTGTACCAGGGGGCTCACAGCTGTCTGCAGTTAGTTTCAGGGTACTGACCTGCTTTTGGACTCCTGGGGTGGGGGCGCACACACACACACACACACCAAAAGAGGTTGCTTTCTAGAACTGGAACTAAGGCAGTAAAAAGTAAGGAACCTGGAGTTTTGGTCTGCATGGTCAAACTTCCACTTGCCACTCTCCATGATACTCTACAGCTCAACTCCCTCTGGGAGCTGCACTTGGTGGTCCTCTTCAGCATCTGTGAGCATCTGGGCCCACAGCACACCTGTTTTAATCTGCAACGTTTTGTTTAGCAGAGAACTGGAGCACATTTTCACCACACTGGGTTTCAGTTTGCTTTTATAATTGCCTTTCCACACCTGCTGCTCTCTTAATGATGGCATGTGTAATGTGTGCACGTGTGCTGGTGCACATGCACAGAGGCCAGAGGCGGATGTTGTATGTCCTACTCTGCTGCACGTGTGCTGGTGCACATGCACAGAGGCCAGAGGTGGATGTTGTATGTCCTACTCTGCTGCACGTGTGCTGGTGCACATGCACAGAGGCCAGAGGCGGATGTTGTATGTCCTACTCTGCTGCTTTCCATCTTTTCTCTTGAGACAGGCTCTTACAGAATCCAGATCTCACTGCTTCTCAGTGAGGCTGATGAAAGCCCCTGTGATCCCCCTCTATTTGCACCCCTACTGCTAGTTACAGGTGAGCACAGCCATGCCTGATTACTACAGATGTTTGAGTATTTGTTCATTTGTATGTGCAGGTGTGCCTGTCATGGAGGTCAGAGGACAGCTTGGAGTTGCTTTCCTCCTCCTTCCATGTAGGTCCCAGGAACCCAAACTCTGGTTGTCAGGTTTGGTGTCACGTGACTTTAGCAGCTGAGGCATCTTGTTGACACTCACTCCTGCTTCTTCCAGGGTGCTGGGGTCTGAACTCAGGTATGGTTGTGCAGCAAGAGCAAAGCTACAGATTCATTCCCCAACCCTGCTAAATAATTTTCTATTGATTTACTAGTGATTCTTATTAAGTAGAATATTAACCCTCTACTTTTTACTTTTATTGACCAAGAAAAGTTACTGCTTAAATCATATTGAAAACCAAACTCTTGCCTTTCATTGCTATGGAAGTCCAATGACAATCTGAAAATTCTCCTAACATCCGACAGAAAGAAGAAACAACAGCAATGAACAAAGAACTGACCTCCTTAAACTCTGCCTTCAACACAGCATGTCCTAGCGTTGTCTGCCATTGGAGCTTCCGGCCACTGTGCTTGCCCAGGTAGAACGTCTTGAATACTTCCTGAAGTCTGACCATCTGCCGAGTCAAGAGACACACAGGAGACACTGAGCAGCACACTGAACAAAGCCTTTCCTATCCTTTCCTTCTTTCCCTTCCCTTTCCTTTTTTTTTGGTTTCCCTGTTTAGCCTTGGCTGTCCTAGAACTCTGTAGACAGGTTGGACTCGAATTCAGAGACCCAGAGTGCTTGGGATTAAAGGCATGTACTACCATCGCCCAGCACCTGACAGAACTTACAGGCTTGCAGACCTGTGCTGAAAATGCAGCTTCAGATTTTTTTTTTTGTTGTGTTTTTTTTGTTTTTCAAAACAGGGTTTCTCTGTGTATTTCTGGCTGTCCTAGACACACTTTGTAGACCAGACTAGCCTTGAATTTAGAGATTCACCTGCTTCTGCCTCCTGAGTGCTAGGATTAAAGGCCTGCACCACCATGCCTGGAGATTATAGATAGCTGTGAACTGCCACGTGGGTGCTGGGATTTGAACCCAGGTCCTTTGGAAGAGCATCCAGTGTTTTTTTTTTTTTTAATTGGGCTTACAAAGTATGGATGGGGTGTTGCTAACAGGAGTGTGGGTGACCTGAAAGCAGCCACACAAAATGTCTCGTGCCAGCATGGATGATGATGATGATCCTCCCATATCTGCAAAGACGGAAACCTCTCCTGCTCCAGTTAATCCTCCACAGACTATATTCCACCACCTCCTGAGACCACGAGGTCATGTGCGATTGGGACATGATTACAGCTGGCTGAGAGATGCAGAAAGGAGGCTCTGGAATCTCAGATAAGGTCAAATGAGCATCCCCACCTTCCATTCCTTGAATGAATGTCACAGACAACAGACCTCATCTTAGTATTTTAAGAGTTGTTGCAGCTTCTCTGATGATGGCTGTTACACTTGGAGGACAGCACACAATAACACCCATGCAGGGCTATTCTCAACATTCAGAGGCCACTGGGTAAGGAGCTTATAGTCTCGACTGAAAGCCTGCCTTCTTGCTGAGCTCCTTAGCCCAGGAGGTAGCCGCTTCCACAGCACTCATGGTAGCTGCTCGAAGGCCACCCTGCCCTAGGGCATGAAGCCCATGGATGGTGGTTCCAGCTGGTGTGAGCTCATCTGTCCGAAGCTGGGCTGGGTGCTTCCCTTCCTACTGCATTTTGGCTGTCCCCAGCAGGGTCTGGGCAGCAATGTGGTGGGCCAGGTCACTGGGCATACCCATCTTGATGGCACCTTCAGCCAGGGCCTCCGAGAATGTGCACACAAAGGCCACACCACTGCCACCGAGACCAGTGTGTATATCTACGTAGGACTCAGGAAACTCTATGCACGGCCCGCAGGCCTCCAGCAAGTTCTGTAGCAGCTTAGCGTCATCATGTTCTGTAGAAGCTTAGTGTCATCATCTCCAGCATGATGGCCCCCTCCTGGGCTATACAGGGTAGATTGGGAGAGACTGGCAACATTCGTGTGTTTGAAGGTAGCAGCTTCTCCAGAGAGCTCAGAGAGATTCCAGTGGCCACAGATACGACGATGTGCTCAGTGGTGATGACAGGGGCCACCTCTGCCAGAACAGGGGGCAGGACTTGGGGCTTGGTGGCGAAGATGACAAGTGAGCAGTTCCATAGCACCTCCCCATTGGAGTGGGTAGTCTGGCAGCCCAGAGCCCTGAAGTGGCAGAGGTTCTTGTCTGTTGGTGCGCTGGCCAGAACTTGCTTAGCTTCCACTTTGCCTGCTCGGATGAGGCCTTTGGCGATGGCCTCCACCATGCGGCCTGCACCCACAAAGCCCACACGCATAGGTTCAGACCCGGCAGCTGCCATCATGGATGGCTTTCTCTTCTCCCTGCGGCAGCGGGTCCCGCCCACTAGAACTGCACTGATGGACCAAATCCAGTGTTGTTAACCACTGAGCCATCTCTCCAGCTCCAGACAGTATTTGTAGATTTTACTACCAGTGATAATACCCCAAGGGCTGTAGACCTCAGAGTTTCCTATGACATCTGTCTTTTGTCCATTTGGTGCTTGACACTCAGGCTCCACCCACTCCTGCTGGTCTCCTCCGGCAGCATATGTGGCCACCCTGGTTACATTTCCGTTCTCTCTGCACACACTGTCATAGTTGGATTAACAAGACCTGTGGGGCTCATGTGCTACGGGCATGGATGCCAGCTGATGGGCTTTGGAAAGCAATTGAACCATGAGGACTCTGACCTCAATGAATTAATCTGTCAATAAGTTCTGGACTCAGAGGTGGGGCCTGTTTGGAAGGAATAGGTCACTAAGGTTGTGGCTTTGAAAGTATGCTCTGTCCCTAGCCTCTTGGACCCATGAGATGAGCAGCCTTGGCCCTAAATGCTTATGCTGCTGTTGTGATGCTCTTGCCTCAAAGTGGTGGGTCCAGTTGACCTTGGGCTACAATCTCTAAACTATGAACAAAGGGACCTTCACCCCTGTAAGTGGCTTCTCTCAGAGTCTGTCACAGAGACAAAAAGCTGACCAGCATGACACTCAGATGCATGCAGAGAGGTACTGGACAACTTCAAAGGGCACCAAGGGAGTGAGCGTAGGTCAGTGGTCACCAGCAGCTTGGCTATCTCTTTCTGAACCCCCTTCACTACTTGATATCCTTATCACAGACAGGCTCACCAAGAGAACATTTACAGATCATGTATTGGCTAAGAGTCAAACATCCTGAACACATGAAGAGCACTTACAATGAATAACACAAGGAAACTTAAAAAGGGACTTGAACAGACAGTGCACCAAATTTCACAACTGTGGCTAGCACAAACATGAAAAGACACCTCGCATCCTCACCAGGGAGATATTAACTACACCCAGGTGGGGCACCACCTCTCGGCTACTGCAGGCATGGCAAGAAAGGAGCATAAAAGCTGATGAGGAGGGGCAAGCTGCCCCTCACTGCTCACCTCAACTGAAAGCAGAATTCAGCCCAGCAAGTTCTGTTCCAGCTATCTATCCAGAAGTGACGACAGGCGTTCACACCCATCTTCATAGATATATCATTCATGATAGTCCAAAGGCACAAAAAGTGTGAAGGCCCATCATTCAGTGGATGGCTGAGCAAACTGTCTGTACACAAAGCCCAAAGAGGGAGGAATACAGCACAACACACACCTGGAACAGGGATCCAATGCCAACAACAATGTGCATATCGTGAATGAACCCCAAACCATAGGACATCAAGGGCAAGCCAATCAATTATACAGAAAGCAGTGGCTGCAGCCCAAGAGGAAAAGACAGGTAGAGGCCACCTGAGGGCATAGGGCTTCCATCTGTTTAATGTACCACTGTAAGATGGAAAATTTTACATGAAGGTATATTTTATCACAGTTGGAAAAAAATACAGGATTAGGTAAGGCTCCAACATCTCCTGACAGAAAACAAAAATGTCCTCAAAGACAATGAGGACATGAAAAAGGCTCAAGGAGCCAGATGAAAGATCTGGGCTGGTGTGGGCATCAAAATAGGTAACTAAGAACCTACAAGTTCAGTGACAGACTAAAAACACATAAGCCAAATGAGAATAGAGACTTCTTCCTTAAAGCAGAATATCAGCTTCCAAACAGAAGGAACTGGACAACCAACCCCGTGAATCACAGTGAGCCCAATTCAGACAAGGGCTTCATTATATAGGTGACAGACAAGCACAGTTTACACAGTCCTGAACAGCACGCTGCAGGTTACTACTTACAGAGGTTAAAAGGACCCAACATCACAAGACACCTGAACAGCCCCTGAAGAACACGGATCCAGAGGCTAAGATGTGGCTCTGTTGGGCGCCCTGGGCTAGTGGGATACTGTAACACTGTGAGTCAGTGTGCACTGATGTGACAACACCCGAGGAAATCAACTAAAGAAGTTTTCCTTTTGGGTCAGTTTCAGTCCATAGTTTGATGGAATCATCACTTTCAGGCCCATTGCAAGGTCGAAAGGCCCTGGGAGAAGGGTGTGGCAGAGGAAAGCTGCTTCTCTCCTAGTGACTGGGAAGCAGGAAGAGGGGATGCAATGAGAGCATAGCCAGGGCATACCTGCTCTCTCCAACTATACCCCACTCTCCTCAGTTCCATAACCTTCTTATAGTCAGTGACATCTGAATCCATCACCTGATCAAAACTGGTCAGAATCTCGATACAATCCTCTCTAGAAATGTCCTCACAAGACATACACCCAGAGCCATGCTTCACTAACCTATGTCAGTCCTAAATTCAATACTGCTGACAACTCAGATTAACCATGGCAGCTATCAAGGACATACTTGTGAGAGGTGCTTGGGGATAACTCTGGGAGATGATTCTGCACTGAGGCACTGAGGGCATGAGTATCACACAGCCCACTGAATAGGAAAGAGATGCCATCTGCACAGCCAGTGCTAAACATAGGTATTGACAAACATTCACTTAACTACTGACCCTACGAATGCCTATAGCCCCTATGACCTACCTACTAAGCCTATTGATAACTATTACAACTATTTTCTTAGCCTTTTAGGAGGATACCATCTCTGGGGCAGGTCCTCAGTCATCAGGAACACAGTCTCTGTCGTAGACCCTTTAATACACTTAGCAGTCTTTCTTCCGGAATATCTCAGATGTAGATCCATCAGGGTAAATTGGCTATGGTGGCTTCAGCTTAAACAAGGCTTGAGGCTCTCTTCTCTCTGGGAGACCTCAGCCATCTGTAGGCCAATTTATTTCCTTGTTATAAGCAACTCTGGCGCTCTGCCTCAGTCTTTAAAGCTGGCCACAGTTCCGTTCAGGCCACTATTTGGACAGGTCAAACCCCATTAGACAAAAGTTGAGCCACAGGGTTTAGTCCTTGGCCTTTTGCTGTTTTGCTGAGGCTGTCTCTGGTCACCAGCTTCTTTCTGCCTCAGGGAGACCTGGTCGTCAGTCCACCAGCACTTTCTCCATCAGACGATATAAACTACTCATCGTTTCTAGTATGAGGACTCTCTAGCATGGGGCCCCTCATGCTCCATCCACTTGTCCTTAAATAGGATCTCTCCTTGTTCCACCTGCTTCAGCTTAATCTGGGCTCTGCCCACTTAGCAGCTGAAAACAATGCCAGGCCATTTCACCTGGCTTTAGCCTCTGGCCTCTGCTCACTTTAGCAGTGTGCTGCTAAAATTTAAAAAATTTTAAAGATTTATTTATTTTATTCATGTGTATGGATGTTTGTCTCAATCAGTGTCAGCACGAGCCAGGCCATAAACCTTGTTTTTAGTCCATACAGTCTCTCCTTGTTTCACCTGTATTCCTCCTTGTTTAGTCCACACAGACTCCTCGTTTCACCTGACTTCATCCTTGGTTTTAGTCCATAAGGTGATAAGCTAATTGCCCACAGCCAAGTTGATCTTGATGCCCCAGATTAAGAGACTGTAACAGAAACCCCTAGATATTTACTAAATCTAACTCCCCTCACACATAGGCATTCCAGGAACCATCCTGCACACTTTTAGTAAGTTTGGACATCCCAGAACAAGTGAACACATTGCAGTGTCCTGAGAGGCCTCAGAGGCTGGGACCAGGCACAGCTACCACAGCAGAGGCAATACAGCGGCTGCCGGGAAGAGGCTCTGCTGAGGCACAAACATGCCTGAAAGCAAAAACAAACGCGACCCCCATGGCAGGCACAGGCAGCACTCAGGCAGTAGGAGAACTGAGCAGGAACTGGTCTGCTTAGATCCACTAAGGAGGAAAATGGAAGTATGGGCACCATGGCCACCAAGGGAAAGGCAGACACCCTGGCTACATGTGAGCTACAAGGCCCTGTCTCTTAGGACAGAGATGGGTGCAAGCAGAGAACGCCACAGAGAACAGTGAGGTCCAAACAAGGAAACTGAGAAAACAGTCTTGGAAGTGTGAAGAGATTCAGGACGGAGTGGTGACCAGGACCTGCAAGGCCCAGCTTCTCAGTTCCTGAGTCTCTGTCCACTGGAAAGGCCTTGCCCTCTGTGACAAGGATTGGCATCACTGATGGTACGCATGTTGGGTTTAGTCTCCAAGTCCACATCTCCATCTCCACTTCAGGTTCTCCACAATACTTCAAGTCAGAGCCAACACATAAGGCCCTAAGCAACACCAGGACCAGGACTCTGGCATCAACTAAATGGTGGAAAGTGAAGATCAGCCAGATAAGCTGTCCTTGCCGATGGAGAGCAAGAGGGCATGGCCTATGAGGAAGGGAACTCTGATGTGACCGAAGAGGGCATTTTCAGGCACCACTTTCCAGGGTGACCAAACATGGAGGGGGTAACTTGAGAAACTCTCCCCCATACCTCTAGGGTAACAGGTCTGGCCTAGGTGAGCTTGTCCAGCAGCTGACCACTCACCTCTGGAGGAAGGTGCACTTCCATGGGGGTGTATGTGGGCCAGTAGCCCATGGTGAGTATGTTCACTGTGAGGTCAATGGGGCCTGGCGCGCTTTGGTTCTGCATATGCTAAAAGCAAAGATACAAATACTTAATGCATTGAAGAAGTGGTATGTGTATATAATTGTGTGTAGGTATAAACAGACATACATACACATATATTATTTCTTTTTTCAAGACAAGGTCTCTCTATGTATCCTTAGTACCTGGCTGTCCTGGTACTTGCTATGTACAAACCAGGCTGGTTTTAAACTCAGAGATCCATCTGCCTCTGCCTCCCAAGCGCTGGGATTAAGGTGTGTGTCACCATACCCAGCTTGGAAATTGTATAATTTTTAGAAGAGTTTCACATTGTGGATCTACTTCAGCCTTTGGAACACATCCCATTGTGTTCCAGTGTTACTGGAATGATTTTCTTTATGCAGTTTGTGTTACAAATGTGAAAATTGTTAGACCTACTGAGCCAGCTTTATTAAAGAATAACTCACTTGCTTGAAGTGAACCATGATGTCTTTGGAAAGCTCCATGTCCTTGAACATGCCCTCCAGCTTGCTGGTAAACGCAGCTCCACACTCTGCGTATGTGAAGGAAGGGTGAGAAAGAGCTGGCAAGGCGCCCGCCCGGACCGGCCCGCCCTCAGCTCACCGTGCTTGAGTTTTGACAGCATGGACTTCTCTGCGTCCACCGATGCACTCTTCCCCACCAGCAGCCTTTTTGCTAAATCTTTCTTATAAAATGCTTCAAAGACATCTTTACCTGTGCAAACAGGAAAACCGAGACCTGAGACAGCTGCTCTACAGGCTGCTGTCAAAATGCTCCTGGTTCTACTTCCGGGTGGGTGGGGAACGTCTTTTCCTGAGTGCAGTCTGCAGCTCATCTGGCCACAGAGCTGCGACTTTCTCACCGTGGATGAAACGAAACAGTATCATGATCTTGTCGAGGATCCTCTCCAGCTCTTCATCTGTTGCTTCTTTGTTGCCTGCTCGTAACTTTGAATCCACGTGCTTGGCTACAAGAGCAAGAGTTCCAGTCAGAAAATGGCTGTGGGGTCAAAGCTGCAGACTTACAGCTGGAACACACAGGGCCCTGGGTGGTCTCTCCAACAAGAAAGAACTAAAGGACAAACAATTCTCCAGGTAACAACTGAGCACGCTGGAACCTTCTCAAAACACCACCAGTGCACGCCAGGAAGAAAACAGGCTTTTTAAGACAGGTGGTCTCAAAGTAATGAGACCGTATCTTTAGATTTAAAAAGTAAAGTAAAATAATTCTTTTTTTAAAAAAGGTCTCAGACTGAGTTTTTATTTTTAAAGATTTATTGGGCTGGTGGAGAGATGGCTCAGCCATTAAAGGCTAGGCTCACGACCAAAAATATAAGATTTATTTGTTTTTTTAATGTGTATGGATGTATGTCTCGGCCAGTGTCAGCACCGGCTAGGAGAGGGAGGGCACTGGCTCCTCTGAAGCTTGAACTGCCAACAGCTGTGAGCTGGGATTTGCACTCTGGAAGAAGCTCCACACCACCAATCCATCTCTCCAGCCCCAGCCCCTGACTTAGGTTTCCTCTTAAATATTATTTAATGTGTGTGGGTGTTTTGTGTCATGCATATCTCTGCACCATGTATGTGCTTGGTGCCCTTGGAGCCCAGACGAGGGCATCAGACCCCCAGAACTAGAGTTACAGAGGACTGTGATCTACCATGTGGTGCTGGGAACAAATCAAGGTACTGGAAGAGCAGCCGTGCTCTTAACCACTGAGCCATTTCTCTCCCCTCTCCCCAACTGAATTTTTAAAAAAGCAGGCTTGCATATTTTCTCTAATCCTAGATTTCATGCATGGGTTTTAGGACACACTGCCATAGGCACCAGAATTCACCTTTTAACATCTCCTCTAAGAAACTCAGCTGACTTTCTCAGAGAATTCTCCTTGAGGTCTCAGGTATCAAGGGCAAGGTGTGCATTCAGGGGTAAGAACATTCCATCTGGGGGTTCTTGCTTCTGAGGAGACAAAGTTTTCTGGGTGGCGCTGTGTATGATGGGCCAGACTGCAAGTGCACCCTGATGACAGAGTCCAGCACTTCTGAAAGCCCATGCTCCCCGGGGTTGTTAGTCCTCCATGGAAACACAGAAGTCTGGTTAAATAGACAGTGGATTTCTCTGGCTTTTTGTTAGTTCTTTTCATTTTAAAAATGATGTATGTATACATACACACACACATGTATGTATACTATGTGTGGTGTATGCATGTACATGCTTGTGTACTTGCTTGTGTGGGTATGTATAGAGGGCCGGGGTGGGTCTAGAGGCACTTCCTCAATCAGTTCTCTACCTTATTTTTTGAGACATGGTCTGAACCTGAACCTCAATGATTTGGGGAGGGTGGCTGGCCAGTGAGCTCTTGTCTCTGTGCCCCTGCACTGTGGCTGCAGACTCCCCACTGCTGGGTGTCGTGAGTGCTGGGATCTGAGCTCAGCCCCTGATTCTCGAATGGCAAAGTTTCCCATGAGTCCTCTCCCATATCTCACTGTGGAATGTTCTGGCCGTGCACACAGCAGAAAGCACTCTGTGCTGTCAGCCCACACTTTCCTTGTGCTACTTTGACCTTCTCCCGTGAAGTCAGTGATACTTTTACCAACTAGTGGGAGTAATGAGCTTTAAATATTATTCTGGTATCAAGAAATAGCCACACAGAGCAGCAGTAGAGCAAAGGGCTCACTGAACACTCCTGTGCAGAGTTTTTGCTCAGGACAAAGGCTGACACTGACATTTAGAGGCAGTTCTACAGCCCCAAACAATCTGGCTCACCAGCCCTCCCATCCTGCCTGAGATGTGCAGCTTCAGTTGTGCTCTAATAAGGCTCGGGATATCCCAAAGCGCTCACCCTGGTTGGGAAAAATATTTGAGGGTTTTGTTTTTGGTTTTTGTTTTGTTTTTTGAGTTCTTGGTTTTCTGAGATAGGGTTTAATTATGTAGACCAGGCTGGCCTGAAACTCACAGAGATCCACCTGCCTCTGCCTCCTAAATGGTGTGCACCACCACATCCAGCTTTCATTCTCCTTTTTTTGAGACAAGGTCTTATCATGTATGGTCTGGAACTTGCTATGTAGACAAGGCTAGCCTTGAACTCACAGAGATCCACCTGCCCTCTGTGCACAGAGTGCTCAGGTTAAAGGAAGGTGCCCATGATGGTACTCTTTTCTTATATTTAAAAATCATCTAAGAGTCCAGCATGATGGCTCACTGGGAAAAGGTGTCTGCTGCCAAGCTGAGCTCAGACCCCATGACCCACATGGTGAAAGAACCCCTGAAAGGATGCCCTCCAATGGCCACTAGAGCAGGAACATACGTGGACAACATAAAGTACATTTGTTTAAATGTAAAACAGGAAAAGTATCTGGGGCTGTTTTGTTACCAATGAGCTCTGCAGGCTTGTTTGGTCTCTTGTTGATGAATGTCTCGAAAGATTCCTTCATCAGGTTGATAAAGCGCTCATTCCTCTGGAAGCACACCTCCACCACATGGTCCACTTTGTCCTTAAAGTCCAGCAGGTCTTGAACCATGTCTTTATCTTTCTCAGGATTGATGACAATGGTTGTGCCAAAGGTCTATAAAACAAGAAACAACCAAGTCAGCAACAAGCTTAAGAATTCAAAGAGTATCTTTTGCTATCTCACAACACGGTCACAGGCCTGGTTTTTTCCCAGTTGATGCTGGCAGTTCCCTCTCCACTTGTGGCCACGACTGTGGATATCTCTAGTATGCCCTTGGGCAGGTGGTCCCTGGCATTCAGAGAGGTCCTGCATTGGCCCCAGGCAACACTCCTGGAAGATGCTGAGCGGTGCTGTGCTGGCAAGTGAGGGGCACAATGCCTGGAACACAGAGGTAGGAACTGGGGCACTAAATCTTAAATTGGGCTTAGAAACACAGCAGTAAGCAGACAAAACTCCTGGACCAAAGTGTATAGCCGTTCACAATGAGCAGAGCCACGCATGATAAGCAGATACACCGGTGACTGCTGCTGGACCAATGTGTGTATCAGTTTATAGTGAGCAGAACCATGCCTGATAAACAGATACACCCCTGACTGCTGCAGGAAAGTGTGACTGTGGAACTGAGAGAGTATTCATGTGAATGGATGCAGAGCCTTTATCACTGCAGGTGTCCACTTGGACAGCAGCCACCACTGCTGGTGTCATCTTAGAAAAGTGGATCTAGTCCAAGAAAACATTCACTAGGTGATTCGGAAGATGGGAGAGCAGATGACCCTCCCAGAACTCACTGCCCTCTGCAGGGTGCAGTGTGCCCCAGTGGTGTCATCTAGGGAGCACCGTGTACCTTGATGTATTCACTCCAGTGCTGCAGCAGAGCGTGCTGCCCGCCCTTCACCCGGCTGAAGAGCTGGTACATCTGTGTGAGGTCAGGCACCCTGTTCTCATCCAGAAGGTGGTCGAGACCTAGTAGTATGCACACCAAGAGCACATCACCCCAGGAAGGCAGAGTTAGGGAATGAAAACAGCATAGGCCGCACTGCACACTATGTACATGGCTGGCAGACTTGGAGCATATACCTGCTACAGAGGCCCACTTGTCTGACTAAATGCCTGAGGTGGCTTGTATAGGCGAATCTCATTTTTTCTGAGTGCACTGGGAATGTATTATTTACTTTCTCATTTCACCAAAGCCCTTATTTCCCTAAAGTATTGAGTCAAAAAATATTTAGACAAGTATTTGTCCTGAGAAATTCTTAATGCAAATTGAGACTTTTTTTCTTAATCAGTCAGAAAACATTTGTTAAAAGACCATTTCAGGGGCTGGAGAGAGCACAGAAGTTAAAAGTACTGAGTGTTCTTGTGGGCCCACATTTGGTTTCCAGCACCCACATGGTGCTCACAACCATCTCTAAATTCTGTTCCAGGAGATCTGATGACCTCTTCTGACCACTGTGGGCACTGCGTACATATGGCACATCTATATACATGCAAGCTAAACACTCATATATAAAAAATAAGTCTAAACTGAAATTGGGTCAATTTAAAATTTGTAGTTGATTAATTTGATTCATATAATAAACTGTAAAACAAATAAGTATTTATCTGATATTTTACAAATTAAATACAACATTTTAGAATTTTATTCAGTTATTTAAGTTTAATAATTTTATTATTTCATGTTATATTTTTGCCTGCATGTAAGTACATGCACCATATTTGTGCAGTGCCTACACAGGCCAGAAGAGGGCATCAGAGAGGCTACCTGCAGACCTGGAGGCTGTGGGCTCTCAAGCCATTTAAGTCACAGGTCTTCTCTCCACTTGGCAATGTCTGCACACACAGGTGGGCAAGGAAGGGGGTGGCCCACATTGTGCTAAGATAGAGCTCTAGCTGCCTGGTATGTTAAGATTACTTCTAAACCAAACATGCAAATAAGCTTTATTTTAGCTTTTGGAAAATTGTATCTCCCAGAAGTACTAAACAATATCTTAAAAAACTTAAGGGCCTTTAACTTTTTGTAACATTTATGACAGAATTGTGTATGTTGTGTGTACGTACACACTCATGTTAATGCACATATCTGTAGGTGTGTGTTCATCTGGGGGCCAGAGACTGGTGTTGGCATAGTTTTCAGTCACCCTTCACCCCTGGTTCGGTTTGCTTTGCTTTTTAAATGGTTACATAGTCTCACACTGAACCTGGATTTTACCAATCAATCCAGCTAGAGTGGCTGGCAGCAATTTTAGAGAGCTTCCAGTGTGCCACCCCAGTGTTTTGTTATAGCTGGCCTCTTTTGTTTGTTTGTTTGTTTGTTTTTTGATTTCTGTTTATGGTGGCTGTCCTGGACTCACTTTGTACACCAGGCTGGTCTTGAACTCACAGAGATCCCACTTGCCTCTGCCTCCCGAGTGCTGTGAACTGCCATGTGGGTGCTGGGTTTTGAACCCAGGTCCTTTGGAAGAGCAGTCAGTGCTCTTAACCAGCCTAGTACCTTTTTATTTTTAAAAATTCTTTTCCGTGTCATTATGAACACAAGTTGAGTTTCAGTCCGATGTGCTTTTTTGCTGAAGGTTCTGCCCTGTTCTAGCAAGAGCTTGCCAGTGGCTCTACAGCTGCTCAGCTGACCCCGAGAGCGCAGTGTCTTGCTTCTACAATGGTGAGGCTCTCTTCTGTACCCTGACTGTATCTGAAGCCACATATGCTCCACACAACTCTTTAGTCTCCTCTTAGGGCTCACTGTCCACATCAGAGATGCTCACTGTTATTATACTGGACATTGTTGCTACACTTTCAGTGGACAAAACTATCAAATATATTGTCTTTTTAATCTTTTGAAAAATAATTTATTTAATTTTATGTGCACTGGTGTTTGGTCTGCATGTATATCTGCAAGAGGGTGTCATATCCCTTGGAACTGGAGTTACAGACAGTTGTGAGCTGCCATGTGGTTGCTGGGAATTGAACCCAGGTCCTCTGGAAGAGCATCCAGTGCTCTTAACCACCGAGTCATCTCTCCAGCCCTCTTTGAAATCTTTTTAAAGATAGGGTCTCACAATGTAGTCTTACTAGCCTGAAACTCACTACATAGGCCAAACTAGTTTTCATCTCACAAAGCTCTGTCTGCCTCCTGAGTGCTGGGATTAAAGGCATGAAACACTATGCCTGGCTAATATAATTGCTAGCCATAATTTTAAGATTTTTTTTAGCTTTTTCTTTCTGCTGCTTGGTCCCAGGGCCTCACACAAACTGAGTAAACATATCACTGTTACACCCCATGCTGAGTGAGCACCTATCACTGTTACAC
>CAJQZJ010033015.1:8469935-8493469 GCA_907164525.1 Lophiomys imhausi | reverse complement strand
ACACACACACACACACACACACACACACACACACACACACACACACAGAGCTGCCAGAGGTGACAGCTGCCCTCCCCTGTGGCCACAGAGGCTGCAAACCCATGTCAGTTGTCCAGGTGAGGGCCGCCTGATCACAAGGCTGCAGCTAAGCTGCGATTTGACAGACTGGGCCACCTTGTAAGGAGCACCCTGAGGTGCTCATGCTCCTTTCAGGACTGGACTCTAGTACCTATGAAGATGTCAACGGGTCTGGGGCGATATTGCCATTACATATATTGCTTCTTCACATATATTTTTTGGGAGAATTCTTTTTTTTTTTTTTTCCGAGACAGGGTTTCTCTGTGTAACAGCCTTGGCTGTCCTGGACTCACTCTGTAGACCAGGCTGGCCTCGAACTCACAGAGATCTGCCTGCCTCTGACTCCTGAGTGCTGGGATTAAAGGCGTGCGCCACCACGCCCAGCTGATTTGGGGAGAATTCTTTAACAATGCTTTACACAGAGGGAAATCTGATGTTTGTATCTGTCTTTCATACTTAGGTTTTCCTCTTTACCCTCCTGCTTAGATATGTGCTTCTTTGCTATTTCAGAGACTACTTGGGCTGGAGGAAAAGGAAGAAAGCTCCTAAGGGAAGGACATTAACACAATTCTACAGCAAGCAGTTCACTCCTGAGGACTTCAGGAGACTATGGCAAATGTATGCACATGAAAGAGTGGCAGTCCCCATGAGAGGCCCCCAAGGAGTGGGATAAAGCCAAGTGCAGGTAGTTGCACGTCTCTCACCTCCCTGTCTTGCATCAGCCTCTGGCCTTCTGCGGCGTACAGACAGTTAGTCTCTTCTAAGAACTTCAGCTCAAACGAGTCTTTATACACCTAGGGGACGAACAGTTATGGACGGGCTTCAGACGGAAACCTGCCCTTCAAGCACTAGGGCCCCCCAACTTAGAGTCAGCAGGCTGTAGCTTGTGTCATTACGTGCCACTGTTGCCTGGAAAGTTTTCCTCCAAGGCCAGGGCCCTGTCTGCTCTCAAGCTTGATGTTTATTTAGACTTTGCACTTCAGTATTTGGTTTTTATCTTTGTTTATGGTGTATTTTCCATAGAAATTAGCATTTGTGTGCAGCCATTCTTGTCAATCTTTCTTTTGTGGCTCCTGTGTAGTAGTGTACCATTAGCCTCCATCATTCTCTCTTTAGGAGTAGATAATCACATTTTAAACTCATACTTTTGTGGTTCTATTCCCCAGTTATATCTCTGAAGCCCATGTTTACTTTGAGGCAGCCACCTCAGGTGGCCATCACATGCTCACCTGGAGATCTGAGAGCATGCTCAACAGACTCCGAAGCAGACTCCTGTCCACAGCCTCCCCACTGCGCTCACGCCCAATCAGCAGCAGGGTCCCATCAATGGTCTTAGTCTGCACCAGCCTGTCGCTGATGATGTGGTTCCTGAACAGCTCCAGGCCCATGTCCCTGACACAGAAAGCAGAACAAGGCTTTGGTTCAGCCTTGGATGCTCCAGAGCTTCACTTGCGACATGCTCAGCCAAGAAACTGCTGTTTGCTAATTATACCCAGAGCTTTAGGAGTCCTCTTACAAAGGCTTGTTTGGCCAGTCTAGAATGCCTGTCTCTACCCTAAGTGAGGCCGACTCCTAGATAGGTCAAGCTGACCACCCCGAGGAGGTAATGAGGTATCTCATGCCACACAGGCATCCAATAATCAAATTGGTAATATTGAATCTGCTGTCTTTGACTCATGGCTCACTATTCTTCTTGAGTGACCTACAAAGGTGTGAAGACTATGGGAACACCACTACATCTGCTCCCTCTGGATCCCTTCCTTTCTCCTGTACTATTCCCAGCAAACCCCTCTCTAGTTTTGGTTGTTTCTACAGAAAGCAGATCTGAAATGACTTCCCTATTTCCTCAGTTTGTAGCCCAGGAGTTTTGTGCAGTGATGGCACCTCTAACAGAGAGGAGACAGTAGGTCTGCGTCAGGCCTGGGGTTGGGGTTGGGGTTGGGGTTGGGTTGGACTCACCAGATAGAAGGCAGCATGGAGTTCTGGAGGACATAAGTGCGATCCAGAAACAGGAAGATGCTTCTGATCATGATCTGAAGACCAGAGAAGAACAGCACTCACACATCACTCCCTGACACACACAACAATCCCTTGACATCAGACTTCTTGGACCATCCTCCATTAGCTGTCTTGAATGTACCAATCACTTCTTGATGGAAAACCCTCACACATCAAGACCCTCATTTTTATACATTTAACCTTTTTTTCTGGTATTTCCCATTGAATACAACACCCAGATTGCAGGGATTGTAAAGCCCTCAAGCTCAAGGAACTCTGGTATCTAATTATGTCCCAACTGGTGACAGAATGAAGCTTTCTGGATGGCTGAGTACTAAACTCTAGTCAGTCTTTCCTGGTTTTTTGAGATATGGGTCTCATGGCCTTAAACTCATTTTTCTGTTTCTACTTCCTAAATGTGGTGATTATAAGCACATACAGAACCTTTATTCCTAGCTTAAATTTTTTAACAATGGGTCTTGCTACAGTGTGAGACTCTTGGCTCCAGTGTAGGCATTGTCTCTCTATCCTCTCCCTTTCCTGCTGAAGTTGTGTGCTTGCTAGCCATAAGTGACTCCACCTCTGGTGAGACTTGCTGACATTTGAAAACAACTTCCCTAGTGGACATTCTTGTTTTTCACATCCTCATGGCTCAAAATGCTCGTTATCTGCCCCATCTTTAGAATACGAGCATTCAGTCTACGTGAAGAGGCCAGAGACTATCTTCTCTCAGGTCATCAACAGCTGGGCCATACAAAAAGTCATGTGTGACATCAAATTAGACACATCTACAGCCATGGGCTGGAACTCAGGCCACACTGCAATTAGACACCTCGAGCCTCCTTTGAGAACGTGTGGACGGACTCTCTACAAGCACACAATGACTACTCACCTGGACACCGAGCTGACAGCCCCTCCTAGAAGAGGCCGAGGGGCTCCCCTCGCCACTCTACTGCTCAGGGTGGTGACAGGTCCCTGAGCTCAGGCCTTAAGCTGGTGGAAAGGCAGCTGTGAAGAACTCACCTTCATTCTTGTAAGGCCAAAGAACAAGCGAGCAGCTATGAGTGAAGCGGTGCAGGCATTTCTAGCAGTGCCAGCAGAGTCAAGGCGGAAGGGCTGCACACTCACCATTTGTCTGCAGTGATCTTGCCAGCATGTGTTAATCTTCTTTAGAAACAAAACGCTGTCTAGTGAGTCTGTGCAGACCTGCTAAGGAAACTTCACACACACACACCTGTCCATTCCAGTTTTCCAACTTTCACTTTAATCTCAGTACCCTTCCCGGGTAGATGTCCTTCTAGTAACACTGCAAGTATGCCCACTGTCATACTACAGTCCAAACACTGTCCCCTCAATCCACAGTGGAAACCTAATCACTAGTTACTAAGGTAATAGTCCAGGAGGTATGAAAGACACCCAAGAGAGCTGCCTCACCCTACTTCCAATACAGGAAGCTTTTACCAGATGGAGATGACTAGTTCTTGTGCCTTGGACGTCCATCCTCCGGTTGTGAAGAGTAAACACCTGTAGCTAATAAGCCAGTTTACAAACAGACCAACAGAGACCTGCAGCTCCAAGGCCAGGGTGTGAATTCGTAGCCTGTGCCCACTGCCACCTCATTTCCTGCTTGTAGTAACCTGACTCATCCTATCCCCTTGGATCTGTGTCCCACTGTTCCACTTTGGCTTCCATTCTCTCCTCTCTGCAGGGTTACTTTCTGTTCCTGCCAGCTGACACAACCAGCATGCGTGCTTCATCTGGGTGGCAGAATTTCACCCCACTGAAGGCCAGGACCAAACATAACTCTACAATGGACCTTCTGGAGTTGGTGTCTGGTGGGGCCAGGGCGAGTCACAGTCAAAAGTGTGTACTGAATAATAACAGCAGGGTGCTGGCAGCTCAAGAGTGGTAAGAACTCGGAACACTAACACGAAGTTGCATCCATGACCAAGTTATGCACTCAGCTAAACTCTTCCACGTGTCTATGTACATTTGGGATTTTGTTGTGTGCTTTTGGGACAGTCTCACTCTAGCTAAAACTGGCCTAACACACAACTATCCTCACCCCATCTCCTAGATGTTGAGGTTTCAGGTGTTGGCTACCACATTGTGCTTATATTTGTTTCTGAGTCAGGATCCTGATATACAGCCTATGCTGGCATTGAACTTGAGATCCTTCTGCCTCAGAGATGTGTCCCCAGAGATGAGATCACAGGCACATGCCAGTATGATCGACTTAAAAAATTTTTGAGATAGGTTCTCACTATGTACGGTGGCTGGCCAGGAACTTATTAGGATATTGTTTGTATGTATATATGTATGTATGCATGCATGCATGTCTACATGTGTGTAGTGCCAAGGAGAGCAGAAAGGGGCATCGGATCCCCTGGAACTGGAGTTATGGATGGTTGTGAGCCACCATGTGGTTCTGGGAACCACATCCCGGTCCTCTGCAAGAGCAGCAGTGCTCCTAACTGCTGAGGCATTGCGTCAGCTCCACTTATTTCTTTAAAAATTTTTACAAATGACTTAATTTTTTATTTGTATGCATGTGTGTGCTGGTGCCAGTACCCATGGAAGCCTGAGGTGTTGCATCGCATCACCTGGGACTTGAACATGGGTCCTAAGCAAAAGCAGCACGTGTTCTTACCAATGAGCCACCTCTGTAGAACCTAGGACATTCTTTTCAGGGAATGTGCAAAATACAGTTTTAAAATAAAGCTATCACAATGTGAGTTTCTAGAGAAAAGATTTTTCTTGCCCATTCTCATTTGCTCTTCAAGCTTCCTAACACAGAAAAAGCAGTCCATGTAGGACTGTGTGTAGGAACAACCAGATGCCCTGTCTACCACTTACGAGCACACGGCACCATCCATGTCAATGAGTTCAAGGGCAGACTCAGATCACATGAGGAAACAGCACAACAGATGGAGAGGAAACCTGCTAAGTGTGCCACAGTCTGGTCAGAGAAGCGCCAGATCTTCAGTCAGTCATGGGCAGCTGGTAGAGGCATATGATGCTGGCTCAGCCTCAGGAAAGGAAGAGAATGCTCAGGGAGACAACAGAGGCCAAGGCACAGCTGTGCAGGTGGCCATAACCACAGTGAGTCAGACAAAAAGGCCTAGTTTCTCACCTCCTAAGTCTCAAGAAGCATAGTCACACATTTAGACAGTCAGAGTAAAGGCCTGTTAATTCAATGGCTAGCACATTACCCTAGGAGAATAATTCTATGATGGTAAATATGCCAGACCACTATTTGAGGAACCTACATGAAAAGTCTGGGTAAAGCAAGACAAAGGTCAGCCACAGGACATTCAATTCAGCAGGCTGAGATGCCAAGACCTGGACAAGGACCTTCCTACTAAGCTCAGGGTGGCCAGCATGTTGTATGGCAGGTGGGCCTCACGGCCTTTAAGCTAAAGGAGAAGTTAAACTGACATCAGCCGGTCCGAGGCTACCAGGCGGCTCAGCTGTCACCAATAACCACAGCCCAGCATCTCTTGAGACCAAAGGTCCAACGTCAAAGTTTTCTAATAGAAGAATTCTGTTAGGTAACGCAGGTCTCCAGATCAACCATTTTCTGAAACTTTCCATGGAAAACAGTACCAAAGAGTAAACTATTACCACAGGGCACAGTGTTGACTAAGATCCTACTCAGCCTGCTGGAAATCAGTCAATTCGAGGATGCAAGGCTTAAGGCATCACGATGGCCCAGAGGAGAGTGAGTCTAAGCAGTGAGATGCACAGGTGTCAAGAGCTTCTTCTGAGGCAGCTTCCTGGCAGCCATTCTTGTCTCATCTCAGAGGACCAATCACTGCAAAGGACTGCATGCAAAGCACCATCCATGGAAGTGGGGTACACCCTTCATTGTACAATCAATACCCAACAGCAAGAATGTTTATGGTAGACCATGAAAAAAATTGCCAATCACAAAACTACTTAAAGGAGAGCAAAAACCAATTACTTATATTGGGCCTAGTGACCTATGCCTTAGAGGGTGTCCACTGCTGTCCACTGTGTCAGTCCCCAGAGCTCATTCTGCATCACTGACTGCTTGGCTTCAGCATCTTCACATTCTTGCTAGAGTGGCTGCAAAATCATCTTATATAACATTGGTCTGTTTCAGACTATTTAATTACCCTTCTCCCCACTAGTCAACACACCAAAACTGCACTGCTTGACCAGCATGGTCAAAGGTGAGCTTTCCTCTTCTGGAAGCCTGTGGCAGTAGCTGCTGATTCTTGCCAACTGGGCTCTTCTCACTCTCCCTGCCATGTACCAACAGCACCATCCCCTTGATGGGCCTCTTGTCCCCTCAATATTTCCCTCCTCAGGCAGATGGGCTATCCTTCCTTTAAGTCCTGAGTTATGCATGGCCTTTTGCTACACAAACACCTCTCTGCTATCTCCATTAGAGGGAAGTTCTTTTTAATTTTTTTGTTTATTTATTATGTATACAGTATTTGCTCTACATATATGCCCGGGCAGATCTCAATGTAGATGGCTGTGAGCCACCATGTGGTTGCTGGGAATTGAACTCAGGACCTTGGGAAGAACAGCCAGTGCTCTTAACCTCTGAGCCACCTCTCCAGCCCTAGAGGGAAGTTCTAAGGCTGAATTTTGTGTTGTTCACAGTGGTTTTTCCCAGTACCTAGTATGGTGCAGGGTAGCACTTTAGAAATGTGTTGGCTGGCAAAGGTTCTAGGCTGCACGCTGGCCAGAGTTCTAGGCTGTCCTAGCATTCTGTGATCTTCACAAGACAATTTTATGGAGCTCTAGCTCAGAAATCTGTAAGTGATCTCAGTGGCTGGTATAGCTTAAAGTGCAGCTCATTGATGGCAAATCCAGAATCCAATGCAGTCTGCAACCTGGGCTGCACGCCATGCTGTGCACACTTCTTAGCAACACACTCTGGTTACATCTCAGGGTTCTTCAGAGCTCAGCTCTGTGGTATGCCTGCCTTCTCCACCCACCTCCTGCCCCTGTGGGGACTCTGCCTGATTTCTGTTCTGCTGCTGTTAGATGCATGTGTCTGGGTTCAAGACACATTGTTACTAAGGATATATAATGTATTGCTGCCTTTTCCCTCCTGTAAAACAAATCGTAATTTTTATAATCCTGGTTTGTTATCAAGAAAAAGTTAATTCCATGGTTGTAGCCTAGGGCTGTGACTCCTTGGAGGATGGAAAATAGCCACTTTTCTATAATCCAGGATCTAGACACTGGGTAGGAAACAAAAGCTTGCTGAATATGTGAACACTTTGGCCAACCCTCAGAGTGGGATTAATTGGCAGGAGGATAATTAAACCAGGTAATCAAAAAGTCCAGCAAAGTAGGATTAGAGTAAACAGTTCTGAGCCGAGCATGATGAACACAGGTGTGTACAACCCGCTGCTGACCTTTGCGTCACTTTCGGCTTAGTTGTGGTGTCTACAACCCGCTGCTGACCTTTGCGTCACTTTCGGCTTAGTTGTCAGGCTCCCCCAGTACTCTGAATGGGGCAGAAGGTCCACGTGCCTCACAGGATCTCCTGAGACAAGAGTGTATACAAGCAGGTTCCTCCAGGGATGTGGTCACCATGATCTTGTACAATCTTCCAGTCATTAGTTTAGACCACTTGCCAGAGACTATGGAGGCATCCTGCTAGAAGTTATGTAGCAGAAATGGAGATGGCCTCACAACCCTGCTGTGGGATGCCAGCCATGCAGGCTCTGTACTTACTCCAGCAACACTGCTTGTTTCCCTGAATTTGCAGGACCTGCACAGCTGGCAGGACTGCAGTTCCTTTGATGAGAACAACAGGAAGAAAAAACCATTTCCTGAATCAGGAGAAAATCTTGAATAGCCAGGTTCTGGGATTCATTTTAGACATGGAAGCATGGAACCAAAGAAGACATTATCATGGGCTGCACACACAACAGTGTTTATTCCCTAAAACTGGCAATGGGTTTGGGGGCCAGCCTGAGGCCAAGTCATTCGGATGTCCTTGTGGGCATGAGTCACAGATGACATGGAGGCAAACCCTGAGATGCCCTCTGGCCAGTCCTGTGTACAGTACATGCTTGAATAGTTCCCTTCTTAAATGAACAGCATAGCCACCACTCTTTTGTCTGGTTCTGTCCCGGGAGGTAGTCTTAGAGGAGACAGGCAGGCTCTCCTGCCTGCCCAGAACAGTGCACAACCCACCAGGAGAAACTGGATGTAGCAGGGAGCTGACCACAGTCCTGGGGTTGAGCAGACCCACCCAGGCCAGATGGTAAGTCTCCACCCACCTGTGGGAGCCAGGAAAGGCCGCCCTCAGATGAGCTAGTCTTCTTGACATACTGACTCAGGCCTCTGAGACCCTGTGCAGAGAAGCCACTGGGCTGCCCCAATTCCAGACAGACACACTCCAAGAAAATAAGCTGAGTATGATAGCCGTATTTGTGGTGATTTGTCACATATCATAGAAAAGGAATACAGATTGTTTTTATTAAAGGACAAACAAATTTTAAGGCGTTTTCAGAAATTTCCCTAAATATTCCAACTAGATGCAGTAAGTGGAGGCTGTTTACCTTCACTTATATCACTTATTTATTTATCTATCTATCTATCTATCTATCTATTTATTTATTTTGGTTTTTTCGAGACAGGGTTTCTCTGTGTAGCCCTGGCTGTCCTGGACTCAATTTGTAGACCAGGCTGGCCTCGAACTCACAAAGATCCACCTGCCTCTGCCTCCCAAGTGCTGGGATTAAAGGCGTGCGCCACCACCGCCCGGCTATATCACTAATTTAAATGCTACAAATTTCACTAAAAATCTGTTCTATAAAAAGAGGACTTAAGACCTATTATTTTAATAGTAAGGATATTCATTAGTTCTTTATCCCATCTTAAAAAGATTTATGCAATAGACAGAAACACAATGCAGCAGAAAAGTAAAGCGAAGAAAGGATATTCTCTGAATGGGAGGATCTGGGCTTCCACGTGGTCTTGGCAGACCTGGCGCAGCTGCTTGTAGAGCGTTGGGGAGACTTTGTGAGAACAGAGGTTTTCAACAGCCTACAACAAAGGGGACAACCGTGACTGCTCAGCCGAGTCCAAGTTCTCTCAAAGCCCTGCAGTGGCAATGTCACTTGGCATCACTGTTACCTACCAGCAAGCTCAGAACTATGGGCACATCGGCCACTCATGCTGAGCACAATGACAGCAATGCCAACAATACGCGACACAGACAGACGGTATTGCTACACCCACCATCCCTTGGGGGCCTGGCACCTCGTCTCCAGCTTTGTCCTAGTTCAGTCCTTTCTCTAGCAGGCTGCACAGACAGCACCAGGACTCTAAAGCAGGTTTGGATCCTGTGGCCATTTCTGATTCTCTAGGCTGAGGTGGAGCTCATACTTATCCTATAAATGACCATGTGAAACCGGGGCAGTGACAGGAGGGGGCAGAACCCTTGCTCAAGCATGGCGGAGATTTTACCTGTGGTGGGTGGATGGTGGAAGAGCTGTGATTCCTGAGTGACACAGGCCAGGCCGTGCTGATCCCTGTGTGTTTACTGATTGACTGATGGAGAGTTCATTTGTTTTGTCTCCATAAATAAAAGGCAACTTTTGTTTGTTTTTGTTTTTCTAGACAGGGTTTCTCTGTCTGGCCATACCTATCCTGGAACTCACTCTGTAGGCCAGGCTGGCCTCGAACTCAAAGATCCACCTACTTCTGCCTCCCAAATATTGGGATTAAAGATGTGCGCCACCACTATCCAGCAAACAAAGCAACTTTTGAAGCAGAAAAAATTTTAAGTATTTCTACCCACGGGGGAGGGGGGGACATTCTCACCAGTTGTAATTAAACCCTTGTCAAATCTCATATACATGGAACCATTAAACAAGTGTGAAGATAGAGAGCATAGAGAAATCTCCCCCAGCTCTCTTTTCTTCAAGAACGCCCCAGCTTACACGAGTGGTTCTACCCCAGAAGTCAGGCCATATTTACAAGTACAAAATAATGTCTTCATACATGTATATGCCTCTGCATTTCTTCTCTCTCTCTCTCTCTCTCTCTCTTTTTGTAAAAAATCCACTTTGTGTGTGGTATACTGTCCTTCATAAAATAGTAATTTGTAAGGAACAGTTTCTCTTTCCTCTTCTTGAGACCAATTCTCACTATGTAACCCTGGTTGTCATGGAACTCAATATACAGACCAGGCTGGCCTTGAACTCAGAGATCCTCCTGCTTCTACCTCCCGAGTGCTGGGATTAAGGACGTGTGCCACCAGTCCCAGCATATGAGTATTTTCTGAGCGCTGATTCCTGACTAGTCAATAATCTTAATAATACTTTTCCTAGCTGTGACACGTTATCACTGTCACACACTACTCACATGAAACACACTGAGACTTGCTTTTTGTTTTTAATTAAGAATACCCCAAGGCAGGCAGCAGCCCACAGGCGGCACAGGCTTGTGGTAAATCTGAGAACAAGTGTGTGCCACCATACTTGGTCCTTGAGATTGTTTTTAAATATCCTCTCTTGATGTAAGAAAGCTCAAGTTGGACTAAGACAGTGTGCTACAGGCATCTAAAAAGGATTCACCTCAGAAAAGCAAGATTTACTCCAACAATCAAAGGTAGGATACGGTAATAGACTTTGGATTCTGCTTGTACCAGTTCACAGTTGTCTCATATCAACTCATTCCTAAAAACTGTCACTCATATGACAGATTCCCAAGGGTCACTCCTGAAACAAGACTACTTTGTGACCACCAGATAGTGCTAGGGCCACAGCACTGAGTGCTGACAAGCATGGGCTGTGGTGTCCAAGGCGTCTGTTTGCTCTCTTAAATATCACCCGAGTGTGAGTATGTTTACTGCTCCTGAAACAAAATGCTTCCTGTGGCCCTGTGCAGTCACCTCTCAGGTGAAGAACACCAAAATGAAAGAGAGACTGAGGCTCTCTTTCTTGGGTGCTGCTCACTGCATGCAGATTCATGCAGAGATCCTTTGACTGGAGCTAAAGTTGCAGAAAACAGAAGTAAGAAGTCATGAACTGTGTCACTGGATTCACTGACAAAAAGAACACACAGGCAAACAACCCCAACTGCCTGGTAAGCCCTCAGGAAACTACCTCACATACCCAATTACACCTGGACCCAGCCACTACAAAGAGACATATGGTATGGCAGGGTGGGGCCCCAGGATGACCCTGAACTCACAGGAGACTAGCAAGGCTCATTGCCCAGACCCAGTTCAGGGTTGGTGGCACTTTCTGTGGTAAGGAAGGTCTGGGCTCAGCATTTACATACAGACTTGCTGTCTCCCTACTTGTACCCCACCTCACCTCCCTACCCCCACTCAGAGTAGGGCTGGGGTACTGGACCCCTCTACAAGCCCCACTTGAAAGAAATAACAATGCAAAATGAAATCAGGACTCAAATCCAGGCAACAGGAAACTCAGAAGCCTCTCAGGAGACATGGGTCTATCGCTACCTTCAGAAGCCAATCGACTCTTAATGAAAACTGAGGCAAGAGCTAACATACACAACTATTGAGTGCTGCACAGGAGACTGCTGGACTAGGGCACTTTCTGGAAGGACAGGTAAGGCAGAGAGGGTAAATTCTTTGCTTTTGTATTGAATTTACTCTCTACTGTGTGACTTCCTCAAAGTGGTCACAGAGCAATACTGATCTGCCCACCATTTTCTGGGTGGACACTTTCCCACATCACTTTTCGCCAATCCTATCATTTAATTCTACACAAAATCATACTGCTTTTTCACTAACATGCCTGATAGGCATGCCTTTCAGCCATGTTGTGTGCTTCAGCCCGTAGCTGGGCTTTCCCTGGAATCTAGGCCATTCTCAGGAGCTTGGTCTCGGGTTGAGCAACATACTAGGTCTGATGTGCACTTAGGGTGACCAAAGGACAAAACTCGAGGACATAGTCACAGGAGTACATCTTCTGAGTAGTTCAGACTCAGAAGCAAAGAGATCTGCGCCCTCAAAACAACCCTGCTCAGAGGAAGATGACACAGGGGCGGGAAGCCAGGAGACCCCTCACCATGAGCTGACAGACAGAATCCAAGAAGCAAGCTGGTAAGCAGGTTGCCCAGCAGAGCCATAACCAATGGCTCCTGTGTTCACACTTAGACTTCAAAACAACTCTCCAGACTCTGCTAGGAACTGGTGTTCTGAGCCGAGATTCTGTGGCAGGGCATGAAGGACAGCGGGAAACAAAGACGGAGGAGCAGGGAGCACACTGCTTGCCCGAGCCCAGAGCCACCCCTCTGCCCTGCTTCAGCAGTACTGCTTTACAGAGGCCTGGGGCTGAGTCCTCATGGATGCCCAGTGAGCTGGAATAGCCTGGAATGTTGAGGTCTCACCCTAGGACACATCGCTGCACATGTGGTATGGAAAAGTACTTCCACTGCTGGGACAAACTGCACAGAACAATCTCGAGGCAATAGGATGGAAAGCTTTAGTAGCAAAATGTATTTTATGAAATCAAAACTTCTGCGTATTTAAGTACTTGGTGCAGTTCTTGCTCCTGGTCAAAATAACTAAAATATCAGACAAAGCACATGAAGTGCTTTTGGGGGCCTTGGACACTGGCTGTAAGTCAGTGATCGCTGGGAGGCTGCAGCTGCTCCAGCTTCCTTGCTAGTTTCTAGGCTGCATGCAGGACCCAGTCAGTGTCAGGAGAGAAGGATCTGTAGGAGAGATGAAGTCTCCAGGAACCCCCAATTTGCAACAAAGGGTACCCATGCTGGGGTAAGGAAATTACAAATGTCGGAAAGAACCATGTAGAAGGGTAGAGCTAACAGCGCCAGAGTTCACACGGGGCCTAGAACAGTAGTTTTCCATTTCCAGCTGGAAATCACGTCAAGGCACCTAGGAAGGTCTGTTTCAGTGGTAAGGTTGTTTAGCACTAAATACAGCAATGCTCTGGCCTGGCCTAACAAATCCTAAAACCAAGACTTAAAAAGACCAGATGGAGTCTGGAGAGATGGCTCAGCGGTTAAGAGCCCTAGCTGTTCTTCCAAAGGACCCGGGTTCAAATCCCAGCACCCACATGGCTGTTCACAGCTGTCTGTAATTGCAGGGCATGGTGGCACAAGCCTTTAATCCCAGCACTCAGGAGGCAGAGGCAGGTGGATCTCTGCAAGTTCAAGGCCAACCTGGTCTACAAAGTGAGTCCAGGACAGCCAGGGCTACACAGAGAAACTTTGTCTCAAAAAAGGAAAAAAAAAAAAAAAAAAAAACCAATGGTCTCCAAATAATTTAACTATGGCTAGAATAAAGGCCAGGAATTTATGGTAATATAAAAATATCTGGCATATCAGTTAGAATTTACAATATTAACTTCCAATCAAAGATTATCAGATTCTCCTTAATGGGGGAAAGGGGGTCAACCAGAACCAAGAACAGAGTTAATAGGTCAGGACAAAATGACAGCCATCAACAAGATCCTATGCATCTGAAGATTAGGCAGAACGTCATGATGCCCCAATGCACTCTCCAGAGGAAGATAGAGTGTGAGAGACACACACCAGGGCAGCAATAGCAGAGGAAGCACGGCTGACGGTCAGAGACTCTGAAGACAAGAGGGCCGGTACTCTTGGGAGGACTTGGGACAAACATTGGGCACTTAAAATCTTTCTATGAAGAAAACCAAGATGAAGCTGGAGAGATGGCTCAGCAGTTAAGAGCTGCTCTTTCTGAGGTTCCAGGTTTGAGACACAGTACCCACTTGGCAATTCACAACTGCCTTAACTCTAGTTCCAGGGGATTCAATGCCTCTGTCCTGTGTGTACTAGGTTCAGATGTGGTATGTAGATATGCATGCAAGAAAAACATACATACACATATACTAATAATAATAATAATAATAATAATAAACCAAAATAGCTCTGCTAGGGAACCTCTTCAAACCTTTATGAAAGAAAACACCAACCCTATACAAGGAAGAGAGAATCATTAAACTCATAAGGCCGACATCATTACTTTGACATGTGCAAGCTAATCAGAGACATAATAAGAAAATAATACATTAAGACAAAGTTAACAAAACATTAACAACATAAAAAATAATAGAATGGGCATAATGGCAGACACTTTAATTCCAGCATCACTCAGGAGGCAGAGGCAAACAGATCTCTGAGTTTGAGGGTAGCCTGATCTATTAGTGAGTTCCAAGTCAGCCAAGGCTATAAAGTGAGACTATGTCTCAAAAAAATAAAATAAAGATAATATATTTCAACCAAATAAGGTGTAACCCAAGCATGCAAGATGACCTTTATATTTGAAAGAGGAAAATAATATTAATGAAAATAATTGACAAACTAAGAAAAAACCCCACACAATTAATTCCTCAATGGAGCAAAAAAAAAGGACCTTCCTACACGGCAGCATCACACTTAACAGTGCTGAAATAAAAGGTCTCTGACCCAAAGCAAGTCAAGTTGCCTGCTTTCCACTCCTAGCCATTGTTCCAGAGGCTCTTGTTAGCTTGGCAAGACAAGGAAAAGAAATAAGAGGCACAGAACTGGAGACTCTCCAGGATGCCGGGCCCTGGGCACCCACCCAAATGCTCTTCAAATCTTTGATTAAAAAAAAAACGGCCTCCAATAAAACTACATTGCAAAAAAATGGGAAAGAAACAGAGTGGAAAAAGTAAAAAAGTTGAAGAGGCAGAGCCTTGAAGAATTTGCGGTAGAAAAAGTGCTGGACCACCATGTAGTGAATGAGAAGGTGGAGTATTTCCTGAAGTGGAAGGGGTTCACAGATGCTGATAATACTTTGGAACCAGAAGAAAATTTAGATTGTCCAGAATTAATTGAAGCATTTCTTAATTCTCAAGAAAGCTGGTAAAGAAAAAGATGGCACAAAAAGGAAATCGTTAGCTGACAGTGAATCTGATGATAGCAAATCGAAGAAGAAAAGATGCTGCTGACAAACCACAGGGTTTTGCCAGAGGTCTTGATCCTGAATGCATAACTGGTGCCACAGACAGCAGAGGAGAATTAATGTTTCTCATGAAATGGAAGGACTCAGATGAGGCTGACTTGGTGCTGGCAAAGGAGGTGAATATGAAATGTCCTCAGATTGTCATCCCCTTTTATGAGGAGAGGCTGGCTTGGCATTCTTGTCCTGAAGATGAAGCGCAATAATTGTTTACATTTTAATTTATACTTCGGACCTTGGATTTTGAATTACTAGTATGAAAAAAAAATCTGATGAAAATTGAGTTTGATATGCTGGTTTTGAAAGTATTGATAGTAATTGGGATATTTTTGGTTTCTGTTCTGCATCCAAAGGCACTGGTTCCTTTGAGCAAATAAGAGCTTTCAGTAGATGCTTCCTTTAACAATAGAATATTTGATACCATGTTGTAGTTCCTCAGCTTTGAAGAACAACTTTTCTTAAACGCTGGGGAGATTTTACAGTCATTACTCAATCAGAACTTATTTTTAACTGGGACACAGAAGGACCATTCTGGGTTTTTTTGTTTGTATGTGTGTGTGTGTGCATAAAACACGTAACTGTTCTTTGTTTTGTCTTGTTTTTTAATACTCAAAAGAACTAAAGCTGAAAACACAGGTTGATGAGATTCTGCCATTGTGAACATTTTCCTGAAACCCTAACCTTTCAAATTTACCAGATTCTGTAATTTATTGGATGGTTTAAAAGCAACCACACATCAGGATTTATGTATTGTCACATATAGTAATTTACAAAATTTTGTCCATACCAACTCCCCCTTCAAAAAATGGAATGAGACAAAGTAGTAGTATGATACAATAACAAGACTTAAACCAAGTGTGGTGGCGCAGCCTTTCATCCCAGCACTCTGGAGACAGATGGATGTCTGATTTAGAGGCCAGCCTCATTTACAGAGCAATTTCCAGGTCAGCCAGAGTGTGCAAAAGTTCTTCTGGTGAGCCATTCTTTGTAGAAAGTTGAAATCTGTACTAAAAGGTTATGATTCATGGAATTTGTTTGCTGTGGAAATGGAGTCATGGATGATGTTGGCAATTTAAGACTTGCTGTATAAATGAGTGAACAAAATTTGCTAATTATCAATTAATGACCTGCATGCTTTTTCTTTACCCTAACTCATTCCTTATTGGTATGATCAATCTTTTCAGTATTTGTTTCTAGTTTAATAAGCCAGAAAAGTAACTTTGTAGTATCAGAATGTCATCCAACTGTACATTTACTTTATTGTAAATAATGGTGAACAGTGGTCAAGAAATAGTTTTATATTCTTTTATGTGAAAAAAAAAAGGGGGCACAGAATTTAGAAAGGAAAACCCTTTCTTGTTACACATGATTGTCTGGGCAGAAGACCCAATGGGATCTACAGGAAATATGATAACAGGCAAGACTAGCAAGTTAGGAGGACAGTTTCAATATATCAGCAGTATTTCTATATAACAGCAAGAATCACAAATCAGAATTTAAGGTAAGGTGAAAATTCCACAAAAAGGTTGTAACATCTGTATATGACAAACAAGAAAACATCGCTGAGAAATACTAGAAAGACCCAACGGAGTTTATCTCTAAGGCTGACTCAGTTCTCTCTAGATGATCGAAGAGAGTCAACATGACCTCAAAATCCTAGCTGGTTTCTTAAAGCCAGAAAACTAATTCTAAGACTCAAAGAAATGCAAAAGACCAAGAATAGCTGAGACAATTGTGGAAAAAAACAAAGATGGAGGCCAGCCCTTCCTGATGTAATACCTTGTTACAATCCTCCTAGATAGACAGCTGGTCTTGTCTTTAAGAAAGGCAGTTGGGCATCAATATGGTCAACACCTGGGCATTTCCAGGGAAAACAATGCATCTAGATTTCTATCTCACAACACACAGAGAAGTCCACACAATACAGATCACAGATCTAAATGTAAAACTTTCAACTCTAAATGTCCATGATCTTAGATTAGGGCAAAGATCTGTTGCTTTGCTTTTTTAGCTGGCCTTGGGCTGGCTAGTAGAAGATGCTGGCCTCGAATTCCTGCTGAGCTGAGTGCTAGGATTAAAGGAGTGTGCTACTATTCCAGCTAAGACAAAAATTTCTGTTTTTATTTTTTAGGTAGATACTTTAGTATCTTAGCAAGAACTAAAAGAAGAGCTGATACACTTTACTTCAAGCTTTAAACTACTATCCTTCAAAGGACACCGAGTAGTTAAGGCATAAGTTGCAGATTGGAAGAGAATATTTGTGACACCTATACAGAACGTGTATCTGGAAGGGTACATACTCTATTTGTGACACATATACAGAACTCATATCTGGAAGGGTACATACTCAATTCACACATTCAACTATGGGAAAGTAATCTAAGAGAATGAAGCTGGGTATACTGGCTCCTACCTGTGACCTCAGCACTTGGGGGGTTAAGGCGAAGGACTGTAAGTTTGCAGCCAGATGGAGCTGCACAGTGAGATAAAGGGGAACCAGAGGGAAGGGAATGATGAGAGGAGGCAGGCAAGAAGACAGAAGATCTGAACAGTCAACATCATCAAAAAGGATACAGAATAGCAATAAACGTATGAAAAGATGTCTACTATCAACAGGGACTGTAAATTAAACCCCAGGTAAACCGGACACCACCAAATGTTGGTGGGAATGTGGAGCAAACAGGGCCCTCATACTACTGGCAGAGAGGAAATGGTGCAGCCACTTTGAAAAGCAGGCAGTGTCTTATAAAATTAAGCACACATTTTCTATATGTCTCAAATATCCTCCTGAGAGGAATGAGAACACATACGAACACAGGATGTACTCAAGGTTCAAAGCAGCTTTGCTGGCAATGACACCAACACACCCATTACCTGATGAATAAGCCAACTGTACTACATCCCCACTACTCATTAATAAAAATAATATGCACTCGGGGGCACATAGGAGGGGTATGAAAGAGGGTAGCTGTGGTCGGTAAAGGAGGAAAGGGAAGAAAGGGATGTAACTGTATTTCAAGTAAAAACATATTTAAAAAATAAAGACAAAAAAAAACCAACAACAAAATATCAAACTGTTAGCAGCATGTGTGAACTGCAAAACATTATACCAAGTCAAAGCCAGACAACAAAGATGGCTAATGCACGACTCCTTCCAGATAGAAATGGCAGAGGGACTGAAAGAAAAGCCGGGGTTGCCACGGGAGGAGATGGGGAAGGAGTGACTACAAGGGACCAGCTCCTCCTCCGCCTAAAAAAACCAAAAAAAACCTATTGAAGCACATGTTACATGTAAATTATGTCTCAAGAAAGCTGATTTTTAAAAAAGTATCAAGAGCATGGTGGTGCATATGTATAATTCAACCTTGTAGGAAGCTGAGGCAGGAGGATGGCTCTAAGTTGCAGTCTGGGCTTAAATGCATAGCAAGTACTAAGCCAGGGCTATGTAGCAAGACTGTCTCTCAGTTCAAAACAAGGGGCATGGGGTAGGCCTGGAGAGACGGTCCAGTGGCTGAGAGTACAGGAGGGTCTGAGGTTAGCTCCCAGCACCTATGTCAAGGGGTCTAGAACCTCCTGAACCCTCCAGAGGGACTCAAGCTTCTGGTCTCCATACACTCCCTCTCCCCCGCATTCATCTGTACATACCCATACATAGACACATAATTAATAAAAGTAAATCTTTTGGCAGGTACAGTGCTGTACATGACTTTAATCCCACCACTCAGGAGGCAAAAGCAGGAGGATCTTGATGAGCCTGAGGCCACTTGGGCTATACGGTGAGTTCCAGACCAGCCAGGGCTACAGAGAGAGCATTGTCCAAACAAAACAAAAACAAAGCCTAAAAAAACAAAACAAAACAAAAAACCCTCTCCCTCAATACACAATCAACTCAAACATAAGACAAAGAGCAGACACATGTACACCAATCCATCTCTATAGGCCAGCTGTCCCTTACATAAACACTTTGGACCACAGAGCATTTTGGATTTCAGATTTTTTTCTTTTGGATTTGATAATACTTGTAATGCATAACTATGTATTTGGGGAATGAGTCTTAAGTCTAAACACAAAATTAATTCATATCCTTTGAATACAGTCTGAAGGTTTTTTTTTTTTTTGTTTTATCATTGTATGTGTGCACGATGTGTATGTGTGGGTGCTTGTGCCACAGCAAGAGTCTGGGGGTCAGAGGACACATCTGGAGTCAGTTTTCTCCTTCCACCTTTTTGAGGGTTCTGAGGTTAGAACACAGGTTGCCAAGCTTGTTCCATTCTTTACGTACTGAGTCATCTGGCTGGACCTAGATTGAAGGTAATTTTATTCAATCTTTTTTTTCAATCGTTTTTAGTATACATTGAGCTCGGTCTGAGGCCAGCTAGAGGACATCAGGTGTGGATCTTTTTTATGTGTGTACTAAAAGTTTTGGATTTGTAAGTTTGGGATTAGGAGTGATCAATCTGTAGCATTTTCCTTTGGGTACTATTGCTTACTTTTCTTTTTGCACTTTCTGTAACTTATAATACATTCACTTTGTAATCAGGATAAAACAAAACGGTAACTTCACAACTTTTAGTGTAATTATATGCTCTATCATTATCTAAAATAGACTATTTAGTGAACACTGTTTTATAAAAACTATGACAGAAAAGTCTGCTTGAAACAGCAACAAGTACTTTTGACGATTTTTTTCTGCTGAAGACACAGATCATCTTTAAATGTAATTTAAACCCGAATCTGCCTGCAACCTTATTTGCAACAATTAAATCACAAAACAGTGCCCAGCAGTAGGGGCGGGGGAGGGGAGATGCGGGGGGCGGGAACTAGAAGTCGGGACACAGGGACCCCACTAGCAAGTGGAGCTGTGTTGAGTTTAATGGATAAGAAACTGGCGATCTGATAGCATTGAAGACTTCCGGAGCCCTGTGCCTCTCAGCCCCAAACACCTCCTTTCTTCTGGTGATGGGAAAACTACACCTCCTAAGCATCCTGTCTAAACCTCAACACACAACACTAATCACCTGCTGACCTAGGGCTTCGCGGCTTCCGCCAGGGAAGGCTCGGGCCGCAGCTTTTCTCCCCGGCAGGCCTCCCAACCAGCGTCGGCGCCCTAGGCTGCGGGAGGAAAACAACCAGGTGCTCGCAGGCCCTCGCCGCCGCTCACCTGGTACAGCTCCTCCAGGTTGTACCTGATGGATGTGCTGCTCTGGATGGCCTTGACCGCTTCGTGAAGCTTCCGCCACGTGTCCTGAGTGTAGTTGTCAGGCAGCCGCGGCCTGTCTGTGGGGAGAGAGGGTCAACGGCCGCGCGGGGACGAGACAGGCCGGGCACCGAGGCAGGGCCCGGCAGAGCCAGCCAGGAGGTGCGGAATCAGGGCCAGTTGGGGCGCGGGGACGTGGCGGAGCATGAGGTGCAGGGACAAGTCAGGCCGGAGCGCCGAGACAGGACAGTGCGGCCACAAGGCGGGCTGGGGCACGGGGACAGGGCCGGCTGGGCAGCCCCAGGAGGCCCTGTCCGAGCGCGCGACCTGCCGGCCTCCCCGTTCGCTCCTCACCGGAGCGCACCCACCTCGGAAGTTCTTGATGACCAGCTTCCTGGAGCCGCCCGCACCCCCCGGTTTGGCAGGGCCACCGGCCAACGCCGCGGGCTTGGTGAGGCCGTTGGTGCGGCCCATGAGAGCCGATACGCTGCCCTTCCGAGGGCCCTCGTCCGCCATGGCTGGGCCGGACGCCGCCCCGCCCCGCGCCGTCCAGCTCCTCCTCCTGCCCTGCGCCCCGTTCGTGCGCGCCCGGCTCCTCCTCCTCTTCCTGTCGGGCTCCGCCCGTGAACGCTCGACTCCTCCTTCTCCGCGCGGCCGGGTCTGCGCGCCGGAGGTCCTACCGCCGCTGCGCGCACCACAGTGATCTGACTCTGGCGCGCGGACTCCGCCCAAGTAGAGGTCGGAACCCGCGGGCGTTCTACAACGACTGATCGCGAGGGGGCGCCGTGACACCCCGCACGGAGTGCGCGGATGCTTACTGTACAACGTCACAAGGGCTGGGGACACCCCGGCCGATAGAAGCACCTCGCAGCCTTGCCTCTGGGGCCACCCCACACTCAGGGATGTTCCGAGACACCGCACGCCGAGGGTTGGGGGGTGGAATACCCCACATCAATGGATCTGGGATGCCCCAGTGAGAGGAGTGGGAGGACTCAGAGGAACACCTCCAGTGGGGGCTAGGAGTGAGCGGGGACGTGATCCCAAGTGGGATCCGGACTTCTGCTCAGTTTGCTTGAGAGTGTGAGGGCCAGGGGCAACCCTGCACAGTGAGGATTGGGCAGCGGGTCACCCTCGTCCAGGAAAAGGTGAGGAGTACCGGGAATCGGATCATTAGCACACAGACGTGATCAGGGAAGCAGGGACACGTTCCCAAGCCCGTCGGGACTCCTCCACAACAGTCCCTTTTCCTCGCGCGCGCCCCCGCCGGCCCTCAGACAGCCCAGTGACAGCACCAGGAGCACTGACGGCTATCAAAAGGGAGTGCACGCTCCAGCTCTGCTCGGCTTGCGCCACCCGCTCCGGAACCAACGTGAGGTAGGATACGGAGCGGAGGGGAATAAGTAGCGGAAACGGACCTGCGCCGGAAGTGAGTCACTTAACGCCCGCGGCCGCAGCTATGGCCCATATCACCATTAACCAGTACCTACAGCAGGTGGGTTTCGCTTTGGTAGCCTAGCTTACTGTCCACGCGGGTGAGTCCTGGAGCAGGGCCAGACGGGGCCGGCGGTCCTGCGGCCCTCGTCGAGGTGAGGAGCGACTGCTGCATGCGGCGGGCAGCAGGCCTTGCTCAAAAGTTGCAAGTGCTTCCCGGTGGAACAGAGGAGGATTCGAGGTTGAGGTAGCAAGATCCGGGCCACTTGTAAAGGTAGTTGTCGCTCTAGCGCTGTCTGCACGAAGCCTGTTGTGTCTCCTGGGAGCGGTGTCCATCAAGGCTTTGCTCAAAGCCTGCGAATGGCACAGGCAAACGGTGTTACATCTGGGTTGAGGGTTGAGTTTGCAGTTTCTCCACAAACCTAGGACAGAAACCCTGTTAAGGTGTTGAAGGTATGAATCTCAGTAGGCAATACACATGATGCAAGGGACTGCCAGATGGGAAAGTCTGGTGAACGTTTTCACTGATTACACTGCTGCTCATGGCTGTTTATGAATCTAGGTTTTGCACTTAGCTCTCTTATCAAGGCCCCAGTTTCCTGTCCCAAACTTCTCATTAACTAGAACTAGTACTTGTTGTATGCTTCTTAAGTAGCAGACACTATTGTCAGCGCTGCGTGCACACACACACACAGGGTTTGATTCCATCACAAGGCCCTCCTTGAAGAGCCCGGTCGATGGCTAACCCAAGTCTTCTCAGCTCAGAAGCATCAATCGCAGTTGAACCTGAGACTCAGATTCCGGCTCTTGAGTGCTCATATTTAATACTTAGCAACATGCTGTTTCTGTGACACAAGCTTGAACCTCAGTGACTTTATTGTTGGCCAAGAGACCAGTCCTTATTTCAACACCTTGGCGACATCCTTGGCCAGTGGCTACCTGTTCACAAATTGTTTGTCTCTCTTTCCCCATGTTTCCTGTGCTAATTTCCCAGAAGCTGTTGGGATAGTATTGGTTCGGTTTTACTATCCTTGCAGTTTTAATAAAGTAGCCTGTTACTCTTTTGTGGTTGTCTGAGCCAGGAGTTAAAGCCATTCTTTCTTGTCATAGGGAATGGCTTGGCATCAGCATGCTTGTGCTGGTTCCTGGGTCCGCCAATTCCATAGGAGTGATGCCATGGCCAGCAAGGAGTGTCTGCACGTTTCAGAGAAACTCTGAGTTTGAGGAATCGACCCCTTACAGCAAGGAGTGAGAAGGTCTACTTTTGTCCACAATCAAACCAGAAGGAAACTTTATTTTCCAAAGTTAACAGCTATAAAAAACACCTCTAATTCAGGGCCCACAGCCAAAGACATCACAACCCTAAGAACAAGGACATTCCCTGTAACCACAATACATTTAGTAGCCTGAGAAACTTAACACTGATGCATGTTTTCTAATAAAAAACTCTTACTCAATTTTCTACTCCTGCAAATTGTTCCTTAGGATTTTTTAAAAAGATTTATTTATTTTATATGAATACAGGGTTCTTTCTATATGTATGTCTGCAGGCCAGAAGAAGGCACCAGTTCTCATTATAGATGGTTGTGAGTCAACATGTGGTTGCTGGGAATTGAACTCAGGACCTCTGGAACAGCAACCAGTGCTCTTAATCTCTGAGCCATCTCTCCAGCCCCCAGGAAATTTTTTTTAATCCAGAGTGCAGTCATGTTGCATATTGCATGTATTCTTATTTTGGATAATGTGGGGCTGTGAGCTTCCTGTCCTCCAGACTTTTTTGTAGAGGTGGATTACCCTCACTGAGAGCCCTTCCCCAAACCAGGTACTGTTATCAGTTGGCCAGGATAAGATTTTGTGTTTTCCTTTCTGTATTGATGTACTTTTTAT
>CAJQZJ010033015.1:8437054-8469925 GCA_907164525.1 Lophiomys imhausi | reverse complement strand
AATTATTTCTGGGCTGGAGAGATGGCTCAGTGATTAAGAACACTTGCTGATCTTGCAGAGGACCTGACTTCTATTCCTGGTACCTACATGGCAGCTCATAATATAAAATAGTCAATTTTTAAAATTTTCTTTTTGCTTTTCAAGACAGGGTCTCTCTGTGAAGCCTGGCTATCCTGGAACTCACTCAGTAGACTAAGCTAGCTTTTAAATCGGAGATCTGTCTGCCTCTGCCTCCCAAGTGCTGGATTAAAGGCATGCACCACTAACATCCAGCTAAAATAAATAATAAAAAATATAAATATTAAAAAATAGTTTCCTTTATACTCTTTCTTTAAACATGATTATGGATATGTATATATGTATGTGTATGTATTTGAGACAGGGTTTCTGTTATAACCCTGGCTGTCCTGGAACTCACTATGTAGACCAGGCTGTCCTTGAACACACAGATATCTATCTGCCTCTATCTCCCAGGTGCTGGGATTAAAAGTGTGGGCCACCACTGCCCAGCACACATTTGGATTATTGTTAATACCCAGTTGTACTCTTTGAAGCTCAAAATTTTTAAAAGTTGCCTCAATTGGTTTCTATGGCATTTGGACCTGATCCTGTCCTTCTTTGAGCCTTTTCTGGGCCACATGTTTTCCAAACTCATCCAAACCTCTCCCGACCCAGCTCTGGCTGGCGTCAATCCTTTCTCCAAGGAGCTTTGCTTCCTGTCAGGAAAGAATGGAACTTATAAAGCAAGCCTGCCACTAGTTATACTTGTTGCTCTGGGATTTCAATGTATAGAAAGAATGTGCAGTTTGAAGGAATTTTGAGATGTAAGAGGAGGTGGTACCCCGTGGACTAGTGTGGAGGACCTGAGAAGACCTAGTGCAGCTGGTAGAGATGTCTCCTGGGATGCCTGAAGCAGACTCTCCCCCAAAGTGCCAGCCGAGGGCACTGTGCACAGGTGCTGCTTGGTGTATAGATCCATATGGGGTCTAACCTAAAAGGACGAAGCTTCTGTGTTAGCATTTGGTAAAACACCTATGGCTGGGAGCCAGGGATGAGGTATCCATGGAGTGGCCAGACACTCTTAAAAAAATAGTACTGGGGACTAAACTCAGGGACTTGCTAGACAAATGCTCTCTACCATGGGACTTCATCCCTAGCCCCTAGCTACTGTTTTAAGATTTTTTTTTAATTGCTTATTAAGGCCCGTCGCTGCCCTTATTTTCTTCTCCACTCCCAAGTTTCTTATATTGTTATTGAGGCAGGACTCTGGTAGGACTCTCTTAGACAGTCTGGGCCACACAGGCCCTGTGGAGTCGAGTCAGTTGCTAGTTAAGTTGTACTTGAGGCTTTGGACACAATTAGGTGATTGCGGACATACAGAGCTGCTGGTGTTAGGGTCACTTCATCCTGCCATCTCAAAGGTCACTGGCAAAGGAGGACACTGGGGAGTGAACAGCCCTGGAGGGCTGCTCCTTGCCAGCATCTACACTGCCCATTCTATGGACCTAGCACTGGGACCTCAGTGACACTGCGCTCCTGGTACCTGCAGCCGTTGAAGTGTGCTTCTATGTCATGATGTGTGCTCCAACTCTGAAACCTCAGTTACCTGTAGATTTCCTGTGGAAAGAACTCTGGAGGTGTTGGAGACCTTCAGAGAGTCATGTTTAAGTGTGACAAGCGACCAGAATCCTTGATACTGATGAGGATAAGGCTTCTTGTGAGGCTGAGCCGAGGTTCGAGTGGGGAGAATGATAGAATGATACATTTGTAATCTTAGTGCCAGTGTCCTCGTGACCTTTACAGGGACCTTGTAGGACTCTGGCTTACCTGCTTTCTTACTCTAGGAAAATTCATCTTGAAATGAAGTTGTTTCCTGTATAACTTTATATATTGACTATTCTGGTCTCTCACAGAAGGAGAAAACTACTTTTGTGGTCTGCAATGCATTGCTCAGGTCCCATGAGAGCAGATGCTTGTCTACCTGCTCAAGTCTCCTTTTCAACTTGTTTCAGGTCTATGAAGCCATTGACACCAGAGATGGAGCATCCTGTGCAGAGCTGGTGTCTTTCAAGCACCCTCATGTTGCGAACCCACGGCTCCAGGTAGGTGACAGATATGCCAGAGGTGTATAACGAGAACGGAGAGGGATGTGGGAATGCTGGTTCTCAGTCTGCAGATAGGAAGAGCTATACACAGGCATCTAGAGAAAACTGAGGGGTGGTTAGTTTTTTATGTAAGTTTAAAGTTTGAATAAAAGGGAACTAATATTGCCACTCTCATTTGAAAATTTCAAAGTTTTTTGAAGGGAGCCCTGCTCACTTGGCCCCAGCATGGTGAGAACGGTGTGCTTGCTGCTGTTCACCTGGGATGGTGGGGGCTTGTGTGTGTGACCACATAGGTCTGTCTGTCTTAACAGTATTCCACTGACCTTTCATCTGGAGAATTCATGTTGGTGGCCACCATCTGCGTCAGTTTTTTTATGTGGAACTATACAATGGTGATTTATTTCCTTTCTTCCTTCCTTCCTTTCTTTCTGTTTTTTTTTTTAAGTTAAATTGTACTGTTCATTTATTTTTGAGTGTGTTTTGAGTGTGTGTGTTTGGACATGCACGTGCCGTGGAGTATGTGTGGAGAGGACAGCTCATAGCAGTTGGTTCCCTTCTTTCACTATGTGGGTCCTGGGCGGTGAGCCAAGGCCATTAGCCTCGACAGTGAGCACCTTTTACCTGCTGAGTCATCTCCCTGGCTCAGAATGGTGATTTTTTTTTTTGATGTCATCATTTTTCCTTCCCATCTTTATAAGTGTATGAATGTTTATTACACTGGTAAGGACTGGTTTCTTTTTTCCTGTTAATTCACTTTACTATTAGTCAGATAAACAACTGACAGAAATATATTTATGCATGCATAATACATATATACATTGAGAGAGATTGACTTCTGTGGCAAGTGAGTCATGTGGTTATGGAGGCTAAGAAAGCCTTGCATGGTCTGCCGTCATCAGCGGAGGACCAGGGAAGCCAGTGTTATGCTGAGCCCCAAGCTTGTGGCTAGAGCCAAGTCTGGCTGAGATGCGATAGTGTCTCAGCTCAGATGGTAGTCAGGAGCCCGAAGGGTGTGCTCTTTTTTTCTTCCCTTTTCTTTCCTTGCTCAGACCCTCCTCAGGTCTGGTGGGTATCCATCCTGCTGGGCAGGGACCTCTCTTTTGCAGACTCACCAGTTCCTGGCCTGTTTCTCCAGACACCCAGAAGTCAGATTTGTTCTAGATGCTTTAAGGCCAGTGTAGGTGACATGTAAAATTCATCCTCAGAGGTGTGCTCAAATCACCCAGACTTCACCAATGGGAGGAAGGGAAAGTTAGAAATTACTGTCAGCCCTTAGCCCAGGACACTTGTTCCCTATAGGAAGCTGTGCAGTGACTCTTCACATGACATGGTAGCCAGCTTGTTGACCTTATTTATGGAAGGAACTGTGTACACCTGTTTGTTAAACTCTTAGAAATCTCTTACGAGTCTGTTGACTGACTATCTGTTAAGTACAGGAATATGTGAGAACCCATGAGACGGATGGTTAGTTGAGCAGAAGTCCTCGATGAGCGACCCTGGACCTCTGTGTGTGCTGTGGCATATGTGGGCCCACACTTAGAGGTACACATCATGCACCTACACATACACACACACCAAATAAAATAAAAACAAATATGTCTGAAAGTGCCTAGCATGTTTTCTGGCCTGAAGCAAACAAGTGAATTGTATTCTTGGGCTCCTTGAAGTACACATATTGGTGGAGCAATGGGCTTTTCCCTTAGAAGTACCAGACTGAAATACTGAGAATGTTCACTTAAAGTTCTTTGTGTACACCGCTGTCCTTCCTGTCCACTAACTTTACCCTGCCCCTTTCTCCTTATGGATTAGATGGCCTCTCCAGAAGAGAAATGCCAGCAAGTTCTGGAGCCCCCTTATGATGAAATGTTTGCAGCTCATTTAAGGTAATCTGTTGGCAGTAGGAAAACAAACACACACATGTATACAGCACACCACTAGATACACTTAAGGTTTTGTCGTGCATCCTTGTTTCCTTGCAGCAGTGAATAATTAACTTGGAAAAGTGGACAAATGTGTCACGTGCCTCTTGTGTCACAGTCACACTTGGTATTTCTCCTGACTGGACTGTCCTTTATTAGTCAGTTGTAGTGCGTAACTGAGGTCTTGCTTTTCTCGTGGAAATAATGTGATTTTCAATGTCCTTGATTTGCAGGGTGAAAAAAATCTGAGTTAAGCAGCAAACAGAAGCTTGTCTATTCCATAGTTTGTCTGCTGCTTTCACCCCAGTGTGTCAGGCAGTTCAGGCAGAACTTTATACCCTAAAGTCATGTGCGCAGGACTGCCTTTGTATTTCAGAACAAGCTGAGCCAGGCCTTTGGAAGAGTTGGGGATGTCAGTGTTCCTTGCAGCAAGAGGCACCCCTGTTTTCCTAGCTGTGTACTGTCTGCAGTGAGGTTCCAGATTTGGTGATGAACTGGCTCTTGCTGACAGCAGGAAGCTAGATAGAGTGTCTTTGGAATCTGCTGACAGAGTGGAGGGCTGTGTTGTCATTAGTCCCTTTACTCAGAACAGCTAAAGTATTTCCCTTCGGGGACTTGACAGAATGTGCCAGACTCTGTGAGGATTTCTCCTTCCATCAGCTGCTTTCAGTCAAATGGCCATTTGTGTTTCCTCCACCTGTGGTTCTCGGCCAACCAGGAGCTGCCTTCCAGGAGCGGTCAAGAGTTGGGTGGGTATGGTAGAGCGCACACTGGGCTGATGTGACATCTGGGGCTGTGTGTAGATGCTCTGCAGGCTCTGATGTCTTTTCCAGGTGCACCTATGCTGTGGGGAATCACGACTTCATAGAAGCTTACAAGTGCCAGACGGTGATAGTCCAATATCCTTCTTGCTGTGCGGTGGGTCACTGAGTCCCACAGTCTTGCAACATTGGACCAGTTGTTCAACCCTTCAACTAAGGATGAACTACAGTATTTTGGCTCCCTAAGTTTAGCCTGGCTCTTAAGACTCACCCAGTTACTTATATAGTAAGGAAGTACCCTGTTCAACATATTGGGTTTTATTTATTTATATTAGACAGGGTTACATGAGACTATTTTCATGCACATGTATTTACTTGCAGACATTCTCTCCCACACCCCACTACTCTGTCCTTTCCTTTGCCACCCACTAGTCCCCTCAATGCTGCGGACCGTTCCCTTCTACGTCAATGCCATCAGTATGTACATGGAGGGTGGGTTTTATTTAATTTGGTTGGGAAGAACAAGGTTTGTGTTTGTGTGTGGTGCGTGCACATGAACATGCAGATGCCTGAGCCTCTGTGTGCATGTAGAGGTCAGAAGCCAAAAGAGGACGGCAATTGTCTTACTGTCACTCTGCCTTACTGTCTTAAGACAGGATCTCTCACTGAGCAGGAAGCTTGCTGTTTTGACTAGGCTGACTGGCCAGCAAGCTTTTAGGATCTACTTGCCTCAGTCTCCCAGTGCTGGGGTTATGGGCATGCACAGACATTCTTAGCTTTTCATGTAGGTACTTGAGTTGTTAACTCAGGTCTCGGGCTTGCAGCAGAAGTGGTCTTGCCTCTGAGTCATCCCTAGCTCCAAGAATATGTTTCATTTGTTTTGAGATTACCTCTGGCTGGCCTGGAAACTCACTGTGTAGACCGGGCTGGCCTTTGAATTGACAGAGATCCCCCTGTTTCTGCCTCCCAAGTTATGAGACTAAAAGCATGCACTACCATGCCCAGCCAAAAGTAATGTTTTGACGATGCCATACATGTATGTAGATGCCATAGTGAAACTCATTGCTTTGCATACTAACGTAAAGACTTAATAAAGAAAAGAATGTTTCATAAGTGTGCTTGCAGGAACTGGGTAAGTCTTAGAGGCCATAACTCAGCCTAGATGGAGAAGAGTGGACTCAGATACATTCTTACTTACCTCATTCCATGTACTCACTGAGGAGTCTTAACGAGCATGCTAAGTACTTGTAGATCTTTAGATGTTTGTTTTTGAAAACTACTATGTAAATACACTCAGAAGAGAATCTACTAGCCAAGTCTGCCTAGAATTTAAGAATTCTAGTGTTGGTAAAATAAACCTTGTAATACAGATTCTTGAACACTTAAATGTAACTCATGACTGATGGACTCAAACCAAGTATAGATGTAAAAGAGAAAAATGTTATAACGGGTTGGGGAGATGGCTCACTTGGCAACATACTTGCCCCATGAGTATGGGACAGGAGTGTGGTATGTGCTTGCAACCTCACTGCTGGGGAAGTGGCCACAGGTAGATCCCTGTGGCTCTTGGCTAGTCTAATTGATGAGCCCCAGGTCCCAGTGAGAGACCCTGCCTCAAAAAAAGAAGGTGGACAGCCTGAGGAATGATACCCACAGTTGACCTCTACCCACCACACACACATGCACATAGGCTTGTGTACACACACACACAGACACACAGGCACAGACATGTACATATATAAACATTTTTTTTTTAATTGAGGGGCAGGGTCTCACTATAGAGACTGGGCCTGGAGCTTTTCTCTTCCAAGTGCTAGGACTAAGGGAGTGCCACCACGATGCCTGGTCTACACACACAGCTCTCTTTTGCTTTATTTTGTTTTGTTTTGTTTTTGAGACAAGGGTTTCTCTGTGTATCCCTGGCTGCTCTGGACTCATTTTGTAGACCAGGCTGGCCTTGAACTCACAGAGATCCTCCTGCCTTTGCCTCCTGAGTGCTGGAATTAAAGGTGTGTGCCACCATGCCTGGCTTACACTCAGAATCTTATAATAAAGTCTTGTTTCAGAGGAGGTCTGTATGAAGTGAACCCATCGAGTCTAGGGTGCTGACATGTGGATATTGCATTGTGTTTTCTACAGTCCTCTAAAGAGCACACTTTGCCCCTTAGTCTACTTTTACTAAGTGTAGTTGGATTACTTAAATCTTGTATGTCATACCTTCCTTAATACAGCACATCATTCCTCCGGGCATTCCAGGCTCACAAAGAAGAAAACTGGTAAGCATGAAGAGGAGCAGCTGGGGAAGTAAGCAGGGCAGTGTGGGCTGGGGTTAGACTGAAATGGCCAAGTCTGTAGTACGTGCTGCTTCAGTGTTTCCGTTAGGGAAATACTTGGTAAATACCATGTTTTCCCCTTTGTCAATTTTTGACTTTTGGTTTTAGACATTGGGTAGAGGCCAACTATAGTTCTTTTGTATTATCTTAAGTTTCTTGAAAACTGATCTTAAGGTTCATAATTTATTTACACTAGAGTAGGCAGAGGCCTTTCACAGACAACCAGCCCAGTCCTTTCCTTAACTAATTTCTTTTCCAGTGTTGGTGCTTGAACCCAGATCCTTGTATATGCTAGGCAAGCATTCTGCCACTTAGTTATTATATTCCTTGAGCTTTACAGCTTTGCTTTAGGTCTCATCTGCCCTAGGTTAGACTCATAGTCACTATAGCAGAAGATAGCCTGGAACTTACTTCCATTGCTTTAATGCTGAAACTACAGGCATGTGCCATGACACCTAGTGTGTACCATGCTGGGGTTCAAACCCACAGCCTTGTGCATGCCAGGCAAGTGCCCTACTAAGTGGAGCTATATCCTCAGCAGTTATGGGAGAAGATTGAGGCAAGATCTTACTTTGTAGTTTAGGCTGCCCTGGCAGTTTTTATTCTTCTGCCTCAACCTCCCAAATGCTGTGATTACAGATGTGTGCTTTCATATCTGTCTACTTTTTTTTTTTTTGGAGACAGGGTTTCTCTGTGTGGCCTTGACTGTCCTGAAACTTGCTCGTAGACCAGGCTGGCCTCGAACTTAGAGATCCACCTGCCTCTGCCTCACGAGTGCTGGGAGTAAAGGCGTGCGCCACCACCACCCCAGCTGCACTTTCCCTTTTCCAAGTGAAGACTTAGCTTACTCATGAATGAAAGATGTGCTGTGTGTCCACAGACCTGTTTGATCATCATATGTGGTATACATTCTAGCTCCTGCTTGGAGCCTCCGTGTTTTTAACTGGAGCTGTTGGCTGCTGGTGGGGAGTTAGGGAAGGACAAAGTTCTGGGAGCTCCCAGCTAGACCAGGGTCCAGTTCCCTGAGCAGGGTTGGGACAGTGGTATGGAGTAAGAATTGAGTATTTGGCCAGGAAGTTTGGGGTTGCACTGTGTCTGTGTGACAGGAGCAGAACAAAGAGCAGCCATGCATGCTGGGGAGGTGCGAGCCTGGGTAGCAGCCTTGTTGTCGGTGGTAAGAGTTGGGCCTGCCAGCCCTTCACACATTTGCCTTTGCCTCTAGGGCTCTGCCTGTCATGTACGCAGTAGCACTTGACCTTCGGACATTTGCCAACAACGTAAGTCCAACTTCCTGTCACTGTTGTTTGGAGTTAAATACGCTGCGTAACTGTCGACTGCTTCATTTCTGTCTCTTGCTTCCTAAAAGTTTTTAGGGATGAGTAGGAAGTGGGATAAATCTGCTGCAAGGAGGGAAAGACCAGGAAGCAGCTTGGCTGGCTGTCGTCCTGGTGCATGCAGGCCGACTCTCTCTGTGTACAGGGGAGTGGTAAGCTATTGTGATGCTGAAGTAGAATGATACTGAAGCAGTTTTGCATCCTCTTTTACTTCTAAGATGTGGCCTGGGCTAAGGACTGGTATATGGTACTGCAGGGTACGGATCCTGGATTTTACAGAGTTGGCCTCCCTTGAGGAGCAGCACACATCAGCTCTGGAGCCACAGAAGCATCTTCTGGGGCTTAGAGCCCTTCTGTAGTTTAAAAACTGTTGGTGTTTCTGGTTCTAGACCAGCTGCTCTTCATTCTTCTTACAGAGACAGATGCAGGCCTGGGAATGTTAAAGTTCACATGGCTCTGCTACAAGGGGAGAAGGACTGGGACTCCTGTCTGTTCTGACGAGGAGCCTGGCAAGGAAGTCATGGACATGCTGCAGGCAGCGATGAGACCTCTAGAAGCAGAGGGTTGACTGCCTCACGAGGCAGCACTTCTGACAGGCTGTCTGCTACAGTGCTCCACAAACATGTCTGCAGCAGAAAACAGTGGGGGTCTCAGTCCCAACCCACTTGCCAACAAAGAGGTGGTGTCTCTGCTCTCCCCCAAACACAGGGAGGCCAACAGAGACCTGCTGAAACAGGGCACATATATAAGGCCTATATCTTTATAGCACAGTACCCCAGTAGTCACTGATCATGAAGAGACTTCCAGCAGAGTCCACAACAGTTGTTGGAATGAACTGAGGAGGATTTTAAAGCAGCCATCATAACATTGCTTCAGTGGAGATCTCAGACTGGAAAGATAGTAAGTGAGGAGCAGTAAGGGCTGGAGAGCTGCTTAGCGGTTACGGCACTTGCTTGCTTTACAGACAACTAGGTTCAATCTCCAGCACCCCCACGGCAGCTCACAAACATCTAACTCCAGTCCAGGACATAGAACACCCTCCTCTGGCCTCTGTGGGTACCAGATACACACATGGTTCATAGACATACATAGCAAAGCACTCATTACATAAAACAATAGCGATAATAAATCTTTTGGTGGTTAATTTAAACAAAGAAGAGGGGGATCTTGTCTGTCAGGCTCTTAACCTTGCTCAGTTTAACAGGCCGTCTGGGGCTCTGCACTCACTCCGTCGGAAGTGCTACTTTGTTGGAGCATTTGAGGACAGGGAAAGGGAGGTGTACTGTAACAGCCTTTCAAATCATTATACTGGTTTTTTTCTTGACATAAGCAAAGCCTCCGAATGCATGTGCTTGTGTTTGCACTTACGTGCTTGAGGAGGAACAGAGCCTCAAATGTCGTTCCTCAGGATACATCCATCTTTTGTTCTATGGGTTTGTTTTTTTTTTTTTCTGTTTTATTTTGTTGTGTGGCAGGGTCTTATCAGCCCGGAACTTGCCTACTAGGCTAGGCTGCTTGGCTGGGATTGCAAGCCTCTTCCTCCATGTTCTGGTTTTGGTTGTTGTTTAACCCCTTGTTCTAGGAATCTAATTCAGGACCTTGTGCTGATAAGGTAGCCTACTTTACTGACAAAGCTGTCTTCCAGGCCCCGAGGCATTTCTTAAAGGGTAGTACACTGTGGTCTCTGCAGGGCATCGGTGAACATTTTTACTGTTGTGTCAAACCTTCTGGTTCATCCTACTGATCTTTCACCCTGCATGACTATGTGGTCTTGTCTTAGTTCTCTCTCAGTCTGTTCTGACTGTGGTAGCAGTACACCATGGGCTGGTAAGGTATAAACAACATGCTCATATCTCGCTGACAAGAGGACTGGACAGTCCAGCACCAAAGTGCAAGCAGTTTGTGTGTCTAGTGAGAGTACTGTCTCTTTCTGTTTCACTGATGGTGTCTTTTTGCCCAGTCCTCATGGTGGGTAGACAAGGAAGCTCCCTGTCCCACTCTCCATGTAAAGACTTACTTGGATTTTTAAATTTCAGGTGTGTATGTGTGTCTATGAGTGTAGTTGCCTGTGGAGGGTGTTAGATCCTCTGGAGCTAGAGTTATTGGAAGTTGTGACCTAATAGGGCTTGCCGGGAATCCAACTTGGGTCCTCTGTAGGAGCAGTATACACTCCTAACCCCTGAGGCATCTCTTTAGCCCAGCGATTCTCAACCCGTGCATCAAAACCCTTTGGGGGCTACATATCAGATATTTACATAATACCAGTAGCAAAATCACAGTTATGAAGCAGCAGCAAAATAATGTTATGGTTGGGGGTTACCACAGCATGAGGAATGTGTTAAAGGCTGAGGACCACTGCTTTAGTCCTTGGACCTCATCTGTAAAGCCCATTCACCATAGCCTCTCAAGACCCACTCACCTTCCTAAAAAGCCCTTACTTCCTAAAAGCTTTCAGCTTGTGGACCATCTTCAAAAATGGGAGGAGACAGGCTAATTATGTCCTAAACTCAGGGTTAGAGTTCCTTACTTCCCCTGGCAGGTTTTGTTCAGGGCTGGACGGCTATGCACAGGAGGGAAAGTCAGAGACCTAGGTGAGAGGAAGCCGCTCAGTCCTGTGCTTTAGATCAAGGCTGGGGTCCTGGTTCTCTGTTTGTTGCTGTGGTAATGCCATCACCAGAGGCAGGCTGCCTCACAGTCCATCATCAAAGGAAGTCAGGGCAGGAGCTGAGGCAGAGGCCACCTGCTTTCTCTTAGAGCCCAGGAGTACCTGCCCAGGCTTGGCACCGCCCACAGTGAGTGCGCCCTCCCACATCAATCGCTAATTAAGAAAATACCTCACAGACTGGACTACAGGCAGACCTTACAGAGACATTTTCTCAAGATTTCCTCTTCCCAACTATGTCTAGGTTTGTGTCAGGTTGACAAAGACCAATCAGCCCAACTGGAGCTGTTGTCAGCTTGACTTGAGGACAGATATGGGAAAAATACACACACACACTTCTCAATTCTTACAAATACAGTGTATATGAGAGGGGCTGCAGAAATAGCTCAGTGGTTAGGAGCACTGGCCGCTCCTCACACTGTGTTCACTGTTGGAGACTTACTCCTAATTTTGCTCTGTTTGCTTTAAGAAGTAAATCACTTTCATGTTGTTAGGCAGATCAGCAGTTGGTGAAGAAAGGGAAGAGCAAAGTTGGAGACATGCTGGAAAAAGCCGCCGAGCTGCTGATGAGCTGCTTCCGGGTCTGCGCTAGTGACACGTAAGTGAGGGTCTGAGGCTGTGGTCACAGGGACAAGAAGATCTTCCTGTGCTCACCACATGGGCTGCAGGTCTGAGGCTGTGGCCACACAGACAAGAAGAGCATCCTGTGCTCACCACATAGGCACCGTCTCTGGAGGATATGCTCATCTGTCCCCTGTGGAGCTGTCCCTGCCTCTTTCCTTGGTGATGTCCTGATCAGAAATGTACACTTCCTTCCTGGAACTTCATGTGCTCACCTTTGAAGACCTCCTTGCCAGGTGGAGGTAGCCTGGCTGTCGGTCCTTTGAGCAGTGTCCTTGTCTGCTTCGGTGGTTCTCATAGCCCAGCCCGTCACCCTTGCTCCTTAGGGAACCTGAACTTTTCACCAAGCTGTGACTGCTTTGAGCATTGCTCCTCTATCTCGTGCGGTTTGCAGTCTCTTGTAGAGGGTTCGTTGAGCTTCTGGACTTGTGAGTGGTTGATTTTTATTAGGTTATTTGTGGGTTTTTGTTTTTTTCAAGACAGGGTGTCTGTGTGTAGCCCTGGTTGTCCTGGAACCCAGACTGGCCTCAAACTCAGAAACCCTCCTGCCTTTGCCTCCCAGGTGCTTGTGTGGCTTATTAGATTTTTTTTATATTTAACTTTTTATATCCTTTTGATCATTTCCCCTCCCCTCTCTTTCATTCTGTATAATTTGTCTTAGCTGGTTTGCAAGTTAGCTGGTTTAATTTTCTTCTTAACTCAAAACCCTCTGTCAGAAAGGATTTCCAACTTTTTCTTAAAACTCCGTCTCCACCAATTATGTAATCACATTATTTCATTGCGAGTTTACAGAAAGTGTGTGTGTGGGGGGGTGTGTGTGTGTGTGGTGTATGTGGATATGTGTGTGTGTCTGGGTGTTTGTGTGTATCTGTGTGTGTGTGTGTGTGTCTGTGTGATGTGTGTATGTATGTGTGTGTGTGTTTGTTAAATTGAGCTGTGTTCTTGCTAAGTTGCCCTCCATACCCTCCCACAGTTGAAGATTTCAGCTGTCTCAAGGCTTCTCTTTTCCTTATTCCTAATTGCCTGGTTTGTTGTTGCTGCTGTTTTGGTGATTGAAGACGTTGACTATCTTTAAGTCCCTCTGCCCTTCACCCTTCCTTGCTGTCCTGTCAAGACTAAAGGACTCGGCTGTCTACACTTCCTCATCACACTCTTAACTGACTGCCTTTCTGTAGTTGAAGGTCTCAGCCATCTCTAGGCTTCTCACTGCTGAGCCCACCATGTATGACGTTTCCTTCCATTAGCTTCCATGCCTTGCATTTAGCATGGCCATGACTGGAGATGGTGTGGATTACCAAGGCAGTGCTGCATGTCCCTTGCCATCCTGTTTCCTGCCATAGTAACTCAATACCTGTTTATTGAATGGACAGTTGGAGGTCCATATGGTTCTATGGTTCTGCACAACATGACCTCCCTGACCTTTTACCTGTCAGTGCTTTCTCAAATTAAATTCCAAAAATACAACCAGAGTAAAAATATGTGTGTTTCAAAGGATGCTACCACAAATTAAAACATTTGAAATAACATTCCTGATAAAGGGATAGTGTGGGATATACAATGAACTGTTAAAACTGACCAAGAGACAAACCATATTTAAATGAACTCTATATTTGCGCCCCCCCCCCCCAAGGTTTCTCTTTGTAGCACCAGCTGTCCTGGAACTCACTCTGCAGGTTTGTCTCAAACTCACAAAGGTTCACCTGCCTCTGCGAGTTCTGGAATTAAAGGCGTGTGCCACCATGCTCAACTGTAATGAGCTATATATTTGAAAAATCTTAAAAAAAAAAAAAGGAAGGAAGGTAAGTGGCTAGTGAGCAGGTGGAAGGCTGCTCTGCACCACAGTCACCAAGGGCCACAGTGAGCTGCTCCTTGGCCGTTACGGTGACTGTGATCACAGAGTAAGAGGCACGTGCTGCTGGTGGTTAGCCGCAGGGCTGAGTGTCTGACCATTGCTCAGAACATTAGCCTGGAACTGACATGTGCCACAGTAGGCAGATGTTGCCGAGACAAACCGAACACCGTTTCCTAGGCTTTGCCTTTGTCTCTGACCCTGGCACAGGTCAGTAAGATATTATTACCATTTTGACATACCTATGCTTGCCTATTCATTTCTTGCTGCCTGAATTTGCTTTCTGAATTTGAATTTCTGCTGTGGCTCTTCAAGTAGATGGAACATTTGCATTCTTATCACACTTACTGTGAAGGCAGTGAACTAGAGAACAAGAGCTCCTGTCTTTTATTCTATCACCAGATGGTGATACAGTGTATCCGAAAGTCTGTTACAGGAGCTAACCATGCAGCTGCCATGAATCAGGCTTTGCTCTTATGAAAGTGGATAGCGTTCACATCAGTGTCATTGCAGGTACATGCTAGACAATTCGCTTCCCACTGTGAGTACCAGGTAGTTTGTGCTGTGTGTCCTGAGTTTGAGCTCCGAGTCTCATGTTCCAGGAGCTGCCATTAGGGCCAGCACCCACTGTGCACAAGTTATGTGCCAGGGGAACCCCTTGGAGGGAATTTACACCATTCATCTCTGAGTTTTGTTTTTCTAATGCTTTATTATGAAAATTACAAATATTCAGCAAAATTGGGATAATTATACAGTGATGACCTCTAACTACCACTTCTGTGACTTTATTACACTTGTTCTTGTGTGTTTGTCCATGTCTTTTTCCCTGTCCATCTGTTAAATTATCTCAATATTTCTCTTCATCCTTTTTTTGGGGGGGGAGGGGGATTTTTGAGACAGGGTTTCTCTGTGTAACAGCCCTGGCTGTCCTGGACTCACTTTGCAGACCAGGCTGGCCTTGAACTCACAGAGATCTACCCGAGTGCTGGGATTAAAGGCATGCGCCACCACACCTGCCCCTCCCTCCCCCCTTTAAAGCACATTTCATGTGTATTTCCCTCCAAGTACTCCAGTTTCCTGTTTGCTTTTGGGGTGAAATGAACATTGAGAACCACAGACCCCAATTGTGTTCACTGAGTTTTGATTTTGGGACCTTTTGGCAGGGCCTGGTCAGCAGTGTCTGGCGTTTCCTCATCAGTCACCCCCCCACTTCATTTTTCTTACTTAGTAGTTGCTACTTAATAGCTGTTACTTAGTAGTAGTTACTTAGTTGTTAATGCCTGCTGCATCCTCTGCAGTGGATCTATCACTTGGATAATCCCTCCTTGAGTTCCTCCTGGTGTGTTTAAGGATGTTGTTGCTAGGAGAGAAAATATTCTCTTCTTTCAAAAATGCTTTCTAACAATTTCTTTTTACATAGTTTTGCTAGTGCTGTGGAAGGGGCCTTCCACTATTTAGCCAAGATTGGAATTCTGGGGTTTCTTTGTCTTTTCTTGGCAGGTGTAGTGAACATAATTGATGGCATTCAAGAGAATAGGACTCCCTGAGAACCCTCCTTTCTTCTGGGATCTGAGATAGAAACTGTAAAGGAAGATACTTAGTGTTGAGACCTGAGTTCGGACAAAGACTCTTCAGCAGCTGAGCTCCCTCTCTTTGTCTTATGTCCTTGCTGGGGTCGATGGTCCAGGGCTTCTTACTCCTTGGAGGCCATGCAGACCATAAGGCCCACCACCCTGTTGCTGTATCCAGTTTTTGTTGTCATACCAAAAAAATGATGTGATACCAGGAGATGATCTTCACAAAGTTATCATTGAAAACAATTCTAGCCCCATCATCAAAGGTAGAAGAGTAGGTGTCACTGTTAAAGTCATAGGAGACAACCTGGTCCTCACTGTAGCCTAGGGTGTCCTTTAGTGGGCCTTCCAATGCCTGCTTCACCTCTTTCTTGGTGTCATTATACTTGGCAGCTTTCTCCAGTACCACATCAGATCCACAACAGACACCCTGGGAGTAGGAATGCAGAAGGCCATGCCAGTGAGCTTCCTATTCTGTTATGGGACGACCTTGCCCACAGTCTTGGAAGTGCCAATGACTCCAGGGGTGATATTCTGTAGCTCTACAGCCGTTACACCACAGCTTCCCAGAGGGGCTGTTCACGGTCGGTGTGGGTGACAGTGATACCACCACATGTTGTCGTGGATGACCTCTGCCACCCCTGAGGGGGACTAAGCAGTTGGCGGTGCAGGAGGCATTTGCTAGCCAAGCTGAGAGAGTCGCCATACTAGTCATGGCTCACACTCATCACAGTCATGGGGGCATCAACATAAGAGGTTAGATAGAACAACCCTTTGGCTCCACTCTCAAGTGGCCCTGACTTCTCCACTGTGGTGAAGACACCAGTAAAGTCCATGACATAGTGGGCACTGGCACCACCCCATTTGATGTTAGTGGGATTTCACTCCTGGAAGATGGAGATGGCCTTCCCATTGATGACAGCTTTCCTACTGTCAACCTTGACTGTGCTGTGGAACTTGGTGTGGGTGGAGTCATTCATGCCAGAACATGTAGGCCTTGTAGTTGAGGTCGATGAAGGGGTCATTGATGGCACCAAGATCTACAACAATGCCAGAATTGAAGACAGAATCCACTCCGACCTTCACATGTCAGGGAAGGGGCTGGCGCTGCAGGAGGAGATGCAGCTGTCTTGGTACCAGGGAGAGGCAGGGAGCTGCTCTCTCCTTACATTTCACCTGTTAGGGACATTTTCTTCATGGTGGTCTTTTATTTGGTGACCATGGCTTGGGCTGTGCGGCCTTATCTCACGATGGTAGTTTATCCTGGCAGTTTATTTTGTTTTTTTGTTTTTGTTTTTCGAGACAGGGTTTCTCTGTGTAGCCCTGGCTGTCCTGGACTCACTTTGTAGACAAGGCTGGCCTCGAACTCACAAAGATCCGCCTGCCTCTGCCCCCCAAGTGCTGGGATTAAAGGCGTGTGCCACCAGTGCCCGGCTCTGGCAGTTTATTTTGTAATTGATCACATTTATTTGTTCTTCCCATAGTCGTGCTGGCATAGAGGACTCTAAGAAATGGGGGATGCTGTTCCTGGTGAACCAGCTATTTAAAATCTACTTTAAGGTTTGTTTTCCATGAATTTTTGTGAAGTCTTATCCCCTGTCTGCCCAAATAAATTATTTGTTTAGATTGCCTTTTGCCAAGCGTTAGGAAGTGATTCTAACCACATCCACATTAATAATCCTGATAACTGACAGTTATTCAGTACCTCCCAAGAGCAGGGCTCTGTTTAAATACAAGGACTAGAGCTCATTGAAGAAACTCTCCCAGCATTCCTAAGATGCAGGGCCTATCCCATGCCACAAAAGCAAATGAGAAGTGAAGACTCATAGGATCTGACTTAGGATAGCTCTCAGAAATGCAGCTACCCCCAGATACAAGGCCCTGAATTACTGCATGGCCAGCTCTGTGAGGCCTGAGGCCCTGAGCATTTAGTAATAACTGGTCCCTGTGTGAGGCCAGCCTCTGGGTTTATGTGGCCCCTCTCTGGAGGCTTTCATGCAGCATTTTAATATCCAGTTTATGGAACTAGTGGGATATGCAGACATGTGGATGGACAAAGGAATCAATCTCTGGAGGCTTTCATGCAGCGTTCTAATATCCAGTTTATGGAACGAGTGGGATATGCAGACATGTGGATGGACAAAGGAATCAATCTCTGGAGGCTTTCATGCAGCGTTCTAATATCCAGTTTATGGAATGAGTGGGATATGCAGACATGTGGATGGACAAAGGAATCAATCTCTGGAGGCTTTCATGCAGTGTTCTAATATCCAGTTTATGGAATGAGTGGGATATGCAGACATGTGGATGGACAAAGGAATCAAGTTTTGCTTCATAAAGACAAGTAGACAAAGTGCAGCCTGTCATGCTTCACTGTCTAAGAATCTGTCTTTCACTTTGTGGGACATTTAGTGTGTCCTTGCCGGTGTGGTCCAGGCTTTTCCTTGTGCGCTGGCTCCAACTCCCTTCACAGGGCTCCAAGCTTCTAGATTATATGTTGGCTGGACCAGGTAGTTTTTTTGTTTTTTACAGAAATTTTGATGACTTTGAAATTCATGTTAAAAAAGGAAAACAGAAGTTCATGTCTGTCCTTCCATCTGCCTATTCTGTTGATACTATTTATAAATATTTTAAATGGTTTCTTCCTTATTATATAGATCAACAAACTCCATTTGTGTAAACCTCTTATCAGAGCCATTGACAGCTCAAATTTGAAAGATGACTACAGCACTGCACAGAAGGTCACATACAAATACTATGTCGGGCGGAAGGCCATGTTTGACAGTGACTTCAAACAAGGTATGTTGGCAATTCTATTCCAGTGATTTAGGTAAGATTTGCATTCTGCCCAATTGGAATGACATTGGTAGTCTCAGAGGATGTAATGACTGCACATTATTAAGGTGGAATATATGTATAAACCAAGTCCAAATTGAGAGGGAGGGAGGGAGAAAGAGAGAGAGAGAGGAATGTGTGTGTGTGTGTGTGTGTGTGTGTGTGTGCTGTGTGTGTGCACTGTGAATGTGTGCTGTGTGTGTGTGTGTGCACTGTGAATGTGTGTGTGTGTGTGTGCACTGTGAATGTGTGCTGTGTGTGTTGTGCAGGTGCCCCGTGAGCTGCCCATGTAGGTGCTGGGAACTGAACTTGGGTCCTTTGGAAAAGCAGGAAGCACTTTTGACCACTGAATCATCTCTCCAGTTCCCTCTTTGCTTTGTTTTGTGAGACAGGATCTAACTGTAGCCCAGGGTGTCCTGGAATTCACTATGTAACTTAGACTGGCCTCAAATTCATGGTGATCCTCCTGCCTCAGGCTCCTGAATGTGCTGGGATTACAGAGATGAGGTACCACACCTAGATTTATTTTATTTTTGAAAGTTATTATTGTGTGTATGGGTGTGTGTGCTTATGTATGGTGACATTGTTTTTATGTGCGTGCCATGGCTTGTGTATGGAGGGCGGAGGACAGAAGTGTAGAGTCTGTCTCTCCTTCCACCAAAGGAGAACACCATACAACACTATAAAATGTCTGTTCCAGGGATTGTGCTCAGCTCCTCAGGTCCACAGCAAACTATGCTAAGCCAGCTTGCTGTTCTCTATTTTTTTAAAAATATTTTTCCAAGTGCTTATATTTTTGACAAATATAATTATACAAGTGAAAAATAATATTTGGAGGTTCTTAATTTACATAGAGTTCCTAAAACATGTGTCAGAGCCACCCAGTCACCCTGCACCTTTGCCTTGAGGTGACTGGGTCTCCCTGTTCTTTGAGTAGGATACAATGATTGTTTTCTCTCAGTGGCACTTAGGAACAGAACTTAGCCCTACTGTAGCCTCAGTAACTGAGGTCCCAATAGTATGACCCTGTAGGCAGTGAAGAATGTCCTTTGGCCTTGCTCCATAGTTTGTGTTTGTGACTTTCAAAAGCTTTGTGTGGTGACATCGTTCAGAGCATTATGTCTGTTCATTATCATTAGCTTCCTCAGGAACATGAAGCCAGGCTTTTTCTTTTAAACTCTGAGGATCTAGCATGAGTTTGCTCTGTGTGCTCTCTTCTGTTATACATACAGTGGGCTTTTCTTTATTTTTAAATTATTTTTAAAAATTGAGCAACATCACTTTATGAACTCACAAATAGAAACAACACATAGCTAGATTAAGGTAGCTACTCAAACAAACACTTGGCTAGTCCAAACTCATACATCAGTGAGCTTTTGTACAGCTGGGTGGCCATTCTAAAGCTGTGGAGCCTTGCTTAGGGTTGCACACTCTCACTGACAGTCTCATTTTTACACACTTTCCATACCAAAAAGAGAGAGAACTATGGCAGAGTTGGAACTAGAAAACAATTAGCTTTCTCTCCTCTTTCATGACCCGTGATTGAGTTTTGCCCATTTCTCTTTTTCTCTTGAACAGAGAGCCTAAGTTAGGAGCGTTAGAGCTGACATTCCATTGGTGTGGACCTGATCTAGCCAGAGCTGATGTGTTGACGCTGCCACCAGCAGTCCTCACTTCTCAACCCACCAGTTTCTTACTCTGCTCTTCCATTTACTCTTAACCTGAATGGTCCTGTGTAACCGAACTTTTAAATTATTATTTAACACTTATTTATTACTAAATTCACTTATAACAAACACCAACAATTTCTTAACTATTAATCCTATAAATTCCTACAACCCCTTTAACCCATCCACTAAACCTATTGATAATTATAACAACTACTTTCATAACCTTTTAGAATGATACAGTCTCTGGGGCAGGTCCTCAGTTGTCAGGAACATAGTCTTTGTTGTAGATTCTTTAACGCACTTAGCAGTCCTTTTTCTGGATCTCTCAGATGCAGGTTCGTCAGGGTAAGTTGGTTATTGCAGTCTCACCTTAAATAAGGCTTCATGCTTTCTTCTCTGTGGGAGACCCCAGCCGTCTGCAGGCCAAATTACTTCTTTTGAATCAGGAACTCAGCTGCTCTGCCTCAGTCCTTAAAGCCAGGCACCGTTTCCTTTAGGCCACTGTTTGGACAGATCAAACCCCTCTAGGCAAAAGCTGAGCCACAGGGTCCAGTCCTTGGCCTTTTGGTGTCTTGCTCAGGCTTTCTTTGCTCACACCGGCTTCTTTCTGCTTCAGGGAGAGAGCTGGCCATCAATGGCCAGCCCTTTTTTCAGCAGGACTCTTGGAGCTCTCTAGCATCAGAGGCCTCTTCCCTTTCTGGGCTCCATGCACTGTCCTTAAATAGGAGGAACTCTGTTTCAGCTTAATTTGGGCTCCGCCCACTTAGCAGCTGAAAACAATGTCAGGCCAGATACTTTGTTTCTTCAATTCTATTGAGTCTTTCCCGTTTTCCTGACTTCAAACTTGTTTTTCAGTCTATTGAGTCTCCTGTTTTTGCTGACTTCATGCTGATAATGCTCTTCAGGCCCCGAATTAAGAGACAGTATCAGAAACTCCTATATATTTTCTATATCTAATTTATCTAACCCCTACAGTCCTGAGCCTTGCTTTGGAATTGCTGAACCATTTGTGCACTAAAAAAGGCTAGCCCTGTCCTTGAGAATTCTGTCTCAAGTTCCCCTGGGAATCCATTACTCCATCTTTCCTTTCTTTCTTTCTCCTAAAAAAAAAAAAAAATTGACAGGCGTGGTGGTGCAGCCTTTAATTCCAGCACTTGGGAGGCAGAGGCAGGTGGATCTCTGTGAGTTTGAGGCCAGCCTGGTCTACAAAGAGAGTTCCAGGACAGCCAGGACTGTTACACAGAGAAGCCCTGTCTCGAACCCCCTAACCCCCTCCAGTTTTATATAGTGTGCTTTGGTCATATTCACTCCCCACCCCCAGCCATCCCAGATGCAACCCTTGTTCTCTCTCTGTTCTTTGTTTGGACTGTCTATTTCAGAATCTCTCTATCTTCCTGTTCCCGGACTATAGGTGGACTGTCATGCCTGGCTTTCAGGTTCATTCACCCCTCCCTTCCCTTCGTTCTATCATCTTTTTCTTTTTTTTTTTTAGGTTTATTTTCATTTTGTGTGAGTGTTTTGCCTGCATGTATAAGTGCACTGAGTGCATACAGTACCCATCAAGGCCAGAAGAGGGCCTCTGATTCTCCTGAACAAGTTACAGATGGTTGTGTACCACCATGTGGGTATTGGAGCCAACCCTGAGTCATCTGAAGGAGGAGTTAACAAAACAGAATACACACCCAAGTGCAGCATGTGCTGCCCATGGATATAGGCTTTTCACTGCAGCTCAACCTAACTAGGCCACGCTAGGGAAGACTGGCGACAGGAGGAAGTCTCTCCATGTAGTAGCTGTCAGAACGTGTTTCCTGTGTGCCCAAGGGTTTGGGGACTTAGATGTCCCAAGTGGTAGTAAATGCTCACTTCTTCAGGGGCAGGTGGCAGAAGTTACACTTACTGGCTAGAGTGATGTGCGAACTGCGGGCTCAGTCCTTGTCGATGGCCGTGTCTCCGCAGAGCTCTCAGTGAGACAGCCTGGGTGGAGGACATAGTCCTGCCCAGTGACAGTTACCTCCAGGTGTGAGATTAGAAGTTCACTTTGACACAGCCACACTATTGGGAGCAGAGGTAGCTCTCAGTGCAGATTTCCTTAGCCTCAGACTCCAGCCCAAGGTCTGTGTTTAGCAAGCCTGAGCTTCTAAACATATTTGTTGTTTTGTAGTCAGTGGTCTTAACAGTCCAGGAGAGACTTCTGTAACAGTTGGGACTCCTAGTTCTTTCCCAGTCTTGAACGAAGCTTGGCTCGGCAGGGCTTCATCTGTGTAGGGAAGTCTGTTTACCAACAGCGCTCTGCTCTGCACCTTCTGGCTTTGCATTTGTGGTAAGGCTTATTCCTGCTCACTGTCATAACAGGCCCCATTAGCAGGTTAAACCATCTGAGATCTGTGCTGGGTGTTATTACACAGTCTGCCTGAGGGTAGGCCCTCTTGGCAAACTGAATGTTTCTTGTATTCTTAAATCTATTAGGTTCAGATTCTTTACGTGAAATGGAAGCCCCTTTACAAGTTGTGGACAGGGCCGGTCTCTACTACAAAGGTTGTAGTGGCACATGCCTTTAATCCCAGCATTTGGGAGGCAGAGGCAGGTGGATCTCTGTGAGTTTGAGGCCAGCTTGATCTACAGAGTGAGTCCAGGACACAGAGAAACCCTGTCTCGAAAAACCAAAACAAACAAGCTGTGGGCAGGACAGACTTAGAGTACAAGTTAGTCAGGTTCTATTTAAAGCACACGGATCATTTTAAGTAGGAGGTGCTTCGCGTGCTGCTCATGGTGTGTGTTCCTCACCTCCGCGTGCTGCTCATGGTGTGTGTTCCTCACCTCCGCGTGCTGCTCATGGTGTGTGTTCCTCATGTCCGTATCCTGATTACTGTATTGTTGGAGAAGTTGCATTTGTGTTTTCCAGCTGTAAACACTAATCTTAATGACTTGCAGATGACTGTAGAATTCCAATCTCAACAGAGTTAGTTTACATAGTTTAACTTAAGTATACCATCCTTGCCATCAAGGCAGGCCAAGGACACCCAGGCAAATTCTTGTTGAACTGGGGGCTGTGGATTTACCTAAGAAAAGTCACTGGTGCCATAAATGAGGCTGGGATGCTGTTCCTGAAGCAGGAAGGGGAAGCACCATTGCCTTTTGCACAAAGGTTGTGGGAGAATAGGCATGAGGTAAGCATGCTGGGCTGAGACTCAGGTCTGACTCAGGTGTGGGGCCTGCTCTCCGCAGCTGAGGAGTACCTGTCGTTTGCCTTTGAGCACTGCCATCGCTCCAGCCAGAAGAACAAGAGGATGATTCTGATCTACCTGCTGCCAGTGAAGATGCTGCTGGTGAGTGGGTGGCCACGGTCTTTGTAGCTCGCTGTGGTCGCTGTTGGTGAACACAGCCCCAGAGCAGACCTTGCACGTAGGCCCAGCATGCCCACAGCTCCAAGCCCTTCCAGGGGAGCTTTGTTGTGTCTGCTTCTCTTGAAAGTAACTCTGAACTTAATATTCATGTAACAAGTGAAACAAGTGTATATTCTTTATATTTCTCCTTAAAATGTAAATTCATTTCAGTGAATTAACTACAAATGGAAAATGCCATTCCAGTGTGTCTGTGGGAATCTTGTTTGTTTGTTTGTTTGTTTGTTTGTTTTGAGACAGGGTTTCTCTGTGTAACAGGCTTGGCTATCTTGGACTCACTTTGTAGACCAGGCTGGCATCAAACTCACAGATATCGGACTGTCTCTGCCTCCCACGTGCTGGGATTAAAGGCCTAGCCCTGCCTGTGGGAGTCTTAATCATAATAAATAAACGTTTTTGAGACAGTCCTGTACATAGCTCAGGCTGGCTTCAAACTTAATGTAACCAAGAGTGTCCTTGAACAATGATCTCCCTGCCTCCACCTCCCAGTTGATGGGATTGCAGGTGCGTATCAATCACCCCAAAGTTCATTTTTGGTACTTGAACAGGAAAGCCACATAGATTGATAGACTACTTAGCTGATAACAGCATCAAAGTAAAGTGCTTCTCTTTCACATCTTAGACGAATACATAGCAAGGGGGGAGGGGCATAGTGCTGCATGTGGCTAAAACATAGATCGTTCAGAACAGCTGATAATAGTGGGAAAGCAGAGAAGCTGAAATATAGATTGTTCAGAACAGCTGATAATAGTGGGAAAGCAGAGAAGCTGCCCCTTTCCCCAACCCCACTGAAGAGTGAGCTGAGCATTTTCGGCTAACTCCTCGGGGACATTTCTCATTGCCCAGTCGTGTGCTCATCCTGGCTTCTCTTCAGTTACTGCCTGCCCCTTGTTACAAGTGACAGGCACATGGAGAGGTCAGATCTATTGAGTCACAACGCTGGTGTCCAGGCTTGCCTGCGTCTTCACCAGAGTTGCTTTTCTCTAGCTTACTGTACATTTGACCTTCTATGTTTATCTGTATGGCTGTGCACGCCACAGCACTCAGAGCTCAGTGCAGAGGTGACTCAGAGGTTAGTGCTCTCCCTCCTCTGTGTGCATTGAACTCGGGTCCTCAGGCTTGGCAGCAAGTACCCTGGCCTGTGAGCCTCGCACCTGGCACAGCCTGGGATGTTAAGTCTTTGTTCAGCTTCTTAAATTTGGTTTGCTGTGCTGTTTGTTATTTAAAGTTAATTTCTTGATAAGAATCTTACTGATCGTAGTTCTGTTAAAAGTGACAATGTTGGGACTGGAGAGGTGGCTCAGTGGTTAAGAACATCTGCTCTTGCAACAGGAGTTCAGTCCCAGCATCCTTGACAGGTAGTTTGTGACTGCCTGGAACTCTAGCTCTGGGAGATCAAATGCCCTCTTCTGGCCTCTGGGTACCTGCACACGGGTGACATACACTAGTGACATTCTCATGTAAACAGTTTTTAAAAGTGAAAGTGTTTCTCTTATGGAAGGCTAACTTTTTGTCTTAGGGTCACATGCCAACCATTGAGCTCCTGAGGAAATACCACCTCATGCAGTTTTCAGAAGTGACCAAAGCTGTCAGGTAGGCCTGTCCTCCCCACTGTTTTAGGAACAGCAGGCTCACAGAGGGTGCACACATGTTGTTCTGGAAACCTTGTTGACCTTTCTCTCTGGGATTTTGCTCTGTGGCCCATGTGGTATTTCTCCATGCTCAGTGAGGGTAATCTGCTGTTGCTCAACGAGGCGCTGGCAAAGCATGAGACTTTCTTCATCCGCTGTGGCATCTTCCTCATCCTGGAGAAGCTGAAGATCATCACTTACAGGAACCTCTTCAAGAAAGTGTGAGTGTGCCTGGGGTGACGCTCAGTGGGCAACGTGCTGTTCTGCAAGCATGTGGACCTGAGTCTGAACCCCAGAAACCATGTAAAAGCTGGAAGCTTGCAGACCAGTTAGCCTGGCATGTGAGGTGTAAAAGCAGTAGAGACCAGGAGACCCTGTCAGCAAAGTGGACAGCAAGGACCGACTGAGGCTGTTTTCTGAACGCTGCACACACCACGCACATAGACACACACAGCAAAAAAGAAAAGTGGGCTGTCTGGCCAAGGGAATCCTGGGGCAGATGATGCAGCCCATTGTGGCCTATGGGTCAGTGTCCTGCTTGGGACAGACGCTGACCCTGAAGCCTGCATAATGACATAGCTTGGCAGCAGACTCAACATTAGCCTGGGGTGCCAGACACCTTTTGCCTGTCCACGCTGTGAAATTGATGTCCTCTTTCCTTCCTGTAGTGGCAGCTGGCTTAGCTTCCCAACACCACTGTGTGTGTCAGGGAGTTAAATGTGATGGGTCCTTCTCCTGTGTGTGATGCTGAACAGTGGCTCTGCTGGGGCCTTGTCCCAGCCGGCTCTCAGACACAGAGACCTGTGTATAACAGAAATAGTAAGGAAGAGCTGACATCACAGGACAGCTCAGAGCTATTGACTTATGACAAAGTATCCATTGAAGATTTATTCAGTTAAATATTTTAAAAAATTTATTTGTACAGTTGCTGTTTACAATAGAAAGCTTATACACTGTTGTGTTTAATAGCAGCTGTTTGTGGGGTGTGTTTTAGGGTATATCTAATCAGTCAGAACTTAAAATATGTGTGAATATTTGGTTCACTAAATGACGTCATCTCTTACCCACAGGGCTCCTCTTCATGGTCAGTCCTTGTACTGAGACCTGTTGTTAATTGTGGTAATTCCTTTTCTTTGTAGGTATTTGTTACTCAAAACACATCAGCTGTCTCTAGATGCCTTTCTGGTCGCCTTGAAACTCATGCATGTGGAAGATGTGGACATCGATGAAGTCCAGTGCATTCTGGCCAACTTGATATACATGGTGTGTGGGTCGTTGCCGGCCTCAGCTGGGCTTACCGTGGTGCTCATGTCACCAGAAGGCCTTCTCCGTTATGAAGGCACTTTCTGATAGAAATAATTTTTTCTCAGGAAATACTATTCAAAGGGCCTCATGTGGGTCAGTGATGAGGGGTACAGGCTGTAGTACCCTGTTCTCTGCCATGCGTGTTTGCTAAGCTGCACTGTCTCAGGAAATGTTTTCCATCATGTCACCTGGCATGGTTGATGTGACTGAGACTTGGAAGTGTAAACCGATTCCTTTTTCTCTTTCAGGGTCACATTAAAGGCTACATCTCCCATCAGCATCAGAAACTGGTCGTCAGCAAGCAAAATCCTTTTCCTCCCCTGTCCACAGTGTGCTGATGCCCGGCCCCTGCAGGTGCAGTGCAGTCTTGCTGCAGCTGTTCTCTGTAGACCAAGTCTTCTGTCTTCCCCAGGGCCACTGAGGCAGTCGCCAGCACCTGGTGACCAGCCATGCTCTCTATTGTCCTAACTTATTGCCAGCCTTGCCAGGGCCTGGAATTCTTTTTCAGGATGGACAAACACCTCTTTTGCTGGCCTATGGTGCTTGTTAATTACTAGGAAGGAAACAGCTGTGCTTCAGTTTCATGTGTTGTTTATGAAGGCTGTCTTTGTAACATTTTGTAGCTCTTTTTTTTTTTAAAGTTAATCCAAATTTATAGAAATGATGCATTCTTTATTGTATGTTACATGATGCATCTATTTTCATACCCAAAATCTGAGCATTTTGTGAGCTCAAAATTCTTGGTTAACTTGAGGCTTCTTTTTAAAAAATAGAATTTAGGGGCTAGAGAGATGAGTTAGCAGTTAAGGACAAATTGCTGCTCTGTCTGAGGACCTGGGTTTGATTCCCAGTACCCACACAGCAGCTCAGAATCATTTGTAACTCCAGTTTTAGGGGATCCAGTGCCCTCTTCAGCCTCCATGGGCTCCTGCACACATGTGTACATAAGCTCACTCAGGCACACAGGCATACATGAATAAATAAATCTTTTTTTAAAAAAGCAGAATTTAGTCTGTAAATTTTTCAGATCTCTGCTCATTTCCTAACAGTTCTGAAGGTTGTGAGTCTAAGACAGGGCCTGTCAGGCTCTGGTAACATCCCCTTCTGAGCTACAGTTGTCTGTCTCTGTCTCTCTTCCTTGTGGTCACTGTGCTGCCCTCTCCTGTCAGGCCCTCTCTCTGCAGCTGCATCTAGCTTAAACCTTCTACAGACCCTTCCTCTGGACAGTCACCCTCGGCAGGCTGCAGCCAAAGGGTTCTGGGCACAATTCATCCCACAGCACTGGACACTCCTTAAGAGTGCGCATTTTGGATACTCTACTGGCAAAATCAGTTAGCACGCAGTACTTAGAAGATCTAGCATTTCCTCTGTGTGGTGGTGGTGTTTGTATGCTTGTTGTTTTATCTGTCTGTCCGTCCATCCATCCGTCCATCCATCCGTCCATCCAACCATCCATCCATCCGAGGCAGAGTCTTTTTACAGAGCCTGACTGGTCTGGAACTCTCTATGTAGACCATGCTGTCTTTGAACATGATGCTCTTCTTACCTCTGTGTCCCCAGTCTAGGTGCTTGTGATTACAGGTGTGTCCCACCATGAGACATTCATGTTTCCCTTGTTTATGAGACATGCACTAAGAAAGAAGAACTAACTAAGTTCGTCTCTGCAGAGTTGTGTTCAGAAGCCGTCCGTGTGCAGATGAGCTATGGTGGGACTTAGCTGTCCCTCTCCACAGGGCCGTGCAGGGTTTACCCAGTGTGTGGCTGCTTCATGCCCTTGCCTTGCAGGGGCAAAACCACCCATCACTGCTGCGAAGCCCCAGCATCCTGACTTTGACCAAATCTTTGTGTGGTCAGGACTTCATGGGTTTTGGGGTCTGCTCCATGTTACAGGACATATGGTCCTGGGGGTTAGAAGGTGGCTCATTCCTGTGATAGCTGTGGGCTTGAACACACTGGACTCAGTGAGGTGCGTGTGGACAGCTCGGGTTCTCCATGCTGCCCTCTCCAGCAGCTGAAGCTGGGTTCCAAGATAGGGGCCAAAGGAAGTAGTCCCTTATATGGCCTTGTGTTATGAGTTGCACCACTTTCCAGTTGAGAACATCACCTGTGCCCACACACTAACAGGAGCAGTGGGCACATGTGACCCCAAGACCTACTGTCCGAACCAGCAGCCTTGTGTGCTGAGAAGCTATCTGGCAGTGAATATGGCCCTGGGCTGGCAGAGCTGGTGAGCTCCACTGAGGCTGAGCCTGCCTTCCTGTCTCCTGTGTGTACGTGTCTATGGTGTTGCCCTCCTGTAGTTACCATGGGAAGCTGACCTGATAAAGCGGTCCCTTCCAACAGTGCAAACATTGCAGTTCCTTTGAGTGTCCGTTCTTCTGAGTTTGTAGCAACAGAGTCAGATTGTCAGGCATCTCCAGGTAACTTATTAAAAACTGACATCCCAAGTGAAAAACTGATAAAAGTGATGAACAGTTCAATTCGGCAGTTAAAGAAACAACCTCTCTGTTGCATGTCCTTGTGTGTTGTCTCTGGTGTCCTATGTGTGGAGTCCTAGTTTGTGGGCACACAGACATTATTGTGGCTAATTTGCATCAACATCAAATACTCACACTTAATCTTTGCCTAAGGGTGTACTGGTTTGGTCCCTTATATTTGTTATTTTGAGACAGGGTCTTACTCTACATCCCATTCTGTCTTCCAACTTGGGGCCTTCCCATCTCGGCTTCTTACTTTCCTGGCCTTTTCCTCCCCTTCTTAAATGTCACCATAGCCGCACTGCGACCATTCTCTTAAGAGATGAGGGTACCAAGGCACGGGAAACTAAGATCTTGCTCAGGCATAGCCTCACTGACCACAGGGCTGAGATGAGGGTTCCAGCACTCTCTGGAATCTGCCGAGGGGTTCTTCACTCAAAGTGTCTAGGTACAGCCTTATGAGGAAGTCCATGGCTGTCTTCTAATACTAAACTTGCTTCCGTCACCCCAGCAGTCAGTGAGCCATGGAGAATCAGAATTGGGCTGCCCTTTTTTCTCACCGGTAATTCCGTGATGCCTCTGTCCCCAGGATGACCTAGTATGACACCAGCATGTGTGTCCACAGCCCCTCACCACTCAGCTTCCAGTCAGTAACTCAGCTGGTTTACAACTGACATTGATTTTATTTCATATATTTTATTTTTTTTTCCTAAGGCCTCTGTTTAGATAAAAATTACCAAGGAAACTTCTTGCTGGCTAGCTTTCGTACTGCTAGATCTGTGTCAGCTGCAGGGTCAGCCAAGGCATCACTGGCCTTGCCCACTGCTGGACCTGCATCCACAATACTGACATGCCAGGCAAGATGTACAGCCTGCTGCAATCATGGCATGACTATTATGGGTACATAACTGCTTTCTGGTTGAATTTGAGGCCTGCCCCCCAGGAGGGGTTTTTGTGCTTGGTCAAAAGCTTGTGGCTGGAGAGGTTGTGGGCCTAGGGTAGAGGCTGCTATTGTTACTTTGCTAAATGGTTATGTTAAAAATCGCCTTCTAAATATTTTATGTTCATACCCATAGAGCTGGACTGTTCGTGACCTTGGTCAGAGAGGTTTCTTTTTATAATGGGCAGCAAAGATTCCCAGTTGGTCAGAGTGCTGAGACCTAAAGTTCAGTCCTAAATGGGACATCTTAATCACCACACCCCAGCTCTCCCGATTCCCTCACACTCTCATCTCCACCAAGGCTCAGGGAACCTTGTGGAAGACAATCTGGAAGAATATACAAGCTGAGAAGTGGGACGAGCTGCCTTCTGGACAGGACAGGATTATTTCACTTACATATTCACAGCAGCGGTGCTGACCTGTTCAGGACTGCACAGGCCAGACAAGATTGTGACACAGGTGGGGTGAGGTATGCTCCATGCCCTATTTCCTACTGAGGAGCTATTGACATGGCTGCTGGGGGGAGGGGAGCAAATTATGTGGTTTTGAGGGTGCTCCAGTGGGTGGTCTCACACCATACACACATAGGTAGCACTACTAGAATTTAGTGGATTATCAAAAAAAAAAAAAAAAGGATACATGGGAGGGATATGTTGAGGGGATAGAAAGGAAGTTGGAGAAGGGACTGGGAATTGGGTGTGGCCATATTTCATTGTATGTATGAAATTCTCAAGAATTAAGAAAAAATTAAAGTTCCAAGGAGAGAGGGGTCATTTTCCAGTGGTAACTGTGGCAGGATTTTACTACCTGGAAGCCATGTTGTTGGATTTCATCTACTTCATGATCTGTTTAAACCATATGGAGTATCTTGGGACGGTGGTGAGGAGGAGCACGCGTGACTGCCCTGGTGGTGGTGTCGAGCCGAGGATCCCTGTGAGGAACCAGGTCCCCTTGTGCTCCCGGGTCACCACGCTTCCCTCTGCCCATGGCCCAGTCACCACAGTGCTCTCTTCACAGCTTGTTCTTGTTGTGACAGTTACATTTAGGATCTGTCCACACTCCTCCCTATCCGCGTGTGTGACCGAAAGCATCGTCGGTGTGGCATCCAGGTCTGTGCCATTAAGCATCCAGCCGCTGAGGTGCCCTTCTGTTCCAGGGATGAGGACTTGCTCTGCAAAGTCCCTCTCTGGGACACAGACAGGGAGCCCCAAGCAGGGGCACTGCAAGGACTTCTCTAGCTCCAGCAGTGAGATGTTGTTCTCCCCTGACTCCTCGTAATGCATGTGCACGTGACTGCTCTTGATCCCGATCCTCTGGCCAGCATCTGAAATCACAAGCAGTCAACTTACGTCTTGTTTTCAAGGGTGACATAGCCACCAGCAACTGATTTCTCAGTGAAACCGTGATGGGGCAGTGGCAGCATTCTTCCAGGACATGAATGCAGGTCATGGCATGGGACAGGCCAAGTCATTTCCTTGGCATCTTCACACTGTCCTCCAAAAAAGTCAAATGTTTATTCTGAAATACAGGACACCTTGGGGAATGGTTAGAAAACAGGAGGCTCTGAAAGGTACAGGCCGATCTGAACACATTGCTCAGGACTCTTCATCACACGTTTAACCCTTTCAGGCTAGGTCTCAGCTACTTGCCTGTTCACACAAGCACTTAAGGATAAAGAATGAGACAATACTTACTGCAAGGCTCATTCTTGCTGCTGAGCACATCTATACCTGGTCACAGGAACTTTCCAATGCGGACAAATGCTGGTCCAGGTTTTAGAGATAGAAAATGAATCTACAAGTAAATCTTGAGACAGTTGCGACCCAAGATTATAGGGAAGAGGGATTCGAAGCCAGCTCCTCTGGGCCTCAGTCGGCTCTCCGTGTCCGGGTGGTTGCTTTGCTGCTGGGATTCATCGTGTTCTAAATGCTACTTAGCCCTGGCCGTCTGAGTCCGCACTGACGTAGGTGCGCGCTGTCAATGCTTGTGGTTTTACTGCTATCTCATTATTATTAAGTTATTTCATCTCTTGCCTTAGAAACAAATTTTTTTTCAGTAGAAAAATTTCATTTTATTCCTCTGTTGGACTGCTTTATTTATAATGAGATCTGATAGAATTCATGAAAGAAACACTTACTTGTGTTTACACTAATGTTGCTGTATAATAAGGAACACTTTGCTGTTGTCAACACAAAGTCCTCCTGTATTAAAACACCAGCACAGAAGTCCTTTCCTTCAGAATTTGTTAACCTGACCTATAAAAAAAGAAAATGGCTGTTAGTGGCCAGTGTGACATTCGGGAACAGAAAAGCTGAGTGGTTGTCCTGGCACCAGGGACAGAGTCAGTGTCCATACCCCGCTGCCTCTTCCATGGCCACCAGCACTCTGACACTACTGCCACGGTTCACAGGCCCTTCCTGGCAAAGGAGAGTAAGGGGTGTCAGGACACCCCCCCCCCCGGAGCAAGGAAAAACAGACAGAATTGAAGGGCTGATCACAGAGCTTTTGTGACTTCTGAGTTTGCAGGGCAGGATGGGTAACTCAAGCAGAGCCCACAGATTGGCAAGGGAGTGGCCAGGAGCCCCAGTGGCTGCAGGTATAGGACAGGTCCTAAAGGACTGGATTCTGGGGAGCTGCAGGCTCTCCCAGTTTTCAGGAGTCATCTTGAGCAGGTGTGCATATGAAGAGAAACTATTAATGCCAGGAAAGCTTACTCCAAAGGGTCAGCAGGGACAGTTCTGGCTCATGAAGGCTGAAAGTACTTTCAGTTGTACCAACCAGTTGAAAATATAGCCAAGCGTTTGGTAGTCTCTGTAAGGGAAGCAACTGACCAGGAACACTGCACTGGCCTTCCCCAACAAAGCCTAAGAGCAATGTACAATTGCATTAAGCTGTTTCCAGGCATCTTGACTATGTTCCAGAGCATCACTGAAGCGTACTTATAGATGCACAAAACTTTCTGTAGATAAAAAGTTATGGTTCACAAGCTCTGCAACAGTCACCAGGCAGAAAAACAACAGAAACCATGCTGCATGTTCCACACTGAGAGGAAAGTCAACCAAGCTGAATCAGAGCTGTTAGGTGCAGGCAGGACAATGAAGCAGCAATTACTATTCCAGAAACCCAAAGAACTAAGTAGAGACAAAGAAGAGAAAAAAATCCCAGTTAAATGTAGACAATGGTTCCAGTGTATGCATTGTGGGGTTAGCATCAGATTAGACCCTGCTAAAGGAAAGATCAGTGGCCTTGAAGACAGCAGCAGAGACGATTCCGATTGAGACAGAAGGAAGCCTGGAACCCTGCCCCCACACCATGTCCACACTGGAGCCTGGAACCCTACCCCCCACACTGTGTCCACACTCGAGCCTGGAACCCTATCCCCACAATGTCCACACTAGATCCTGGAACCCTACCCCCTCACACTGTGTCCACACTGGAGCCTGGAACCCTACCC